>DWNH01001324.1:0-11668 GCA_018249895.1 Tiana niger
ATGCTTTCGTTTGCCTCCTGGACCACCTCCAGACCATGACCAGACACCATGTGGAAATTTGCCATGTTTCATGATATAGTTATTTCGACATAGTTACAATCATTATTTTGAGACACTGCAGTATAGTTTCATATTGACTTCGCACTTTTAAAAATTTTGTATCAGTTCGATAACGAGTAACACTAACGAGAACCGTCGAGTTTGCAAACCGAAGCATTATGAAAGAAAAGTTCACAAAAAGAAAAGTTAATGCCTGCACGTATTGTTGGGGTTCGTACATTGTATTTCTGTAGAGCTCTGCAGGATAGCTGAGATGCTTTGGAAATACCTCATTAGGACTTTTGTACTGGCCTGAAAGTTCAATTGCAAAAAAGTAAAGTTGAAAAACTCAAGTTTACTTTTTCTCATGCATTTTGAATAGGATGCAGTTTATTATGTCCCTTGTTAGTGGTGTGTTTGTATTGAGTGTTTACTTCAATATAACAATTTAATAATAAATCAGAAACAAAAACGATTGTTAAATGCAGATACATTTTCGAGTTTGTATTTCATGAAAAATCTTTTAAAAAATTCCTGCGACTGTAATAATTTTTGTAAGAGCTTAAGCATCTTAAGAAACCTAAATGTATTTAAAAAAAATGTAAGAGTACAGCGTTTGGTTAATTTATTTACATGTCGTACAAATAACTTAAACGATGAATAATAAAATTAGTCTGATCTTAAGCGTCAAACAAGCAAATTAGCGTTAAACGCCCTCAAAGTTCTGGGACCTGAGGGCCCTAGATTCGATAAACTTGATTGGAAGACTGTTGACTTTAAGTTCTCGGTCTGAGCTTAATGCTTTTCTCTAGTATTTCGTAGTATGTTTGCTTTAATTTTATTTCATTGGCAATGTTAGGTTAGTTACATACAATCTCATTAGGGATTTGGCATGATTGTTGAATTTTTTTTATATACAGTTTAAATATGAATGTAAACGAGGTCGCACAGACAGACAAATGAAATATGAATTAGTGAATTCTGTTTACGAACCGCACCAATTCAAAAGTTTTCAATAATTATTCAAGCAATTTGCGTCTGGAGTTTGCGGCCTTAATTGATTTCAATTGCTTGTTTTCATACCGTTTTTGTTGAAATCAAGAGTTTCTCGGCGTCCTTGACCACTTGAAACAACTCACGAAATATTCCGACCTGTACAGTTTTTTAATGGCATGACAACGGTAGATGATAGTAGTTTGATATCCTCCTCAACACTAAGTTTTCTATTTAAGGCAACGATCGAGGCTTTTTATTTTGTTTACAAATTTATACAATTCATCGTCTTCGTGCTAGAGGTAGCACCGTAGGTCAAAAAGGTCATTAGTTCTTTTCTTCAGATTGACCCTTACTACAAACTCTGAGATCATGAGTTTGATTGCCATTTAGGACAAATGATTGTGTCATGAACGCCAATAATTGTTCTACGTCTGGTTGTAAAGTTATCAATATGTGTTTAAAAATATTTATGCATTTATATCAGTTTTCTGGTTATCATAGAACGAGGTAGTGCGTAGTTTGAGATCAGATGGCAGTGAAAGAGTTATGTTAAGACATTAATTATTGTTATAAATTTCTACCTACATAATATATTAAGTAAATAAAGTGGAAAGAAATTTATTATACGTATATATAAAAGGCCCAATCTCTTGTGAATGTAAATTAAATAAGTAACATGTGACACATTTTATGAGACGTCTAAAGTGCAGAGGCCAACAACAAATTACCGTTATGCTCGTATTGGAAATGTAAATATTTCCGCAAGACACTTGTGTGCTCTACACACACACACACACATACATATATTCGAGGCAATTCTCGGGCTGAGATAATGGGAGTTGAATGGGGCGGCTGCCAGCGCCTGCCGCCTTGTTCCATGATAACTACATACACCCGCAGCACGTACTTAAGCGGCATATTATCATACAAATAACTGATTATTCGAAAGCGGGACGATCGCACTGTGTACAAGGGAAATTTTAGAAAGATTGCGGTGCAAAAGAGTACGCGGATAAGAGTGGAATATGACAAGAGACGATTTAGACGGACCGGAAAGAATGTCCTGTTAAAAAAATGTTATTAGGTTTTGTTTGATGTCTTATTCGATACAGCTAATGATTTAATATCTGGTAACCTGTACTATTGTAGTGTGAAATACTTGTAACTTTCAACGAAACAGTAATTTTATTTCGTACAGAGTTTGCTTTGTACAAAAATGGCAAATTAACAAAATTCTAGAATATTTTTAATATGTCTTGTTGCTGTTACATACAAATTTACAGATGTTTTATTTTTATACCTATAGATAATTTTTTTTAATACCTATTGATCTCATTTTGACGGGTTGTAAATTGGCCGACTTTATTATGTTTCTAAAGCACACATAATATGACGTCACGCATATATTTACCAGCACAGGTAGGACTAAGGTATTGCCTAAAGTTGAACATGGATTTCTGTGAGTTGCAGAGATCAGTTAACAGTAGATAGCCTACATATGTACATGCTCATTTACTATTACTTTCCCCTAAACATAGTTTCAACACCACGTACTCGTAAGCTTTGTTATTGACTAGCAGAATTCCTAGTTTCATTCTCGTGAAGTGCCATTTGTGACTGAGTATTAATAAAAAGTCATATATTATGAACAAGTTTTTATCAGTCTTAAACCTAAATGTGGTTCATAAATCATGGGAATCATGAAAACAATAACTGTAAGTGTGACTTATCATACCACTTATTAACTTACTGTAACGTAAACATATACAGTTATTTTTAGAACTTTTCAACAATTCAGCCATATATTATTTTCATTTATCTTTGATCATTGACGCAGCGCTCGGTGAGTAAACTCCCGAGAGACACGACGCTTCCCAATTTAGCTGACGAATTTCAGCATAACTTTAACTTATTAACGTACTTTTACATAATAATTAATAGTATGACCATAGGGACTAATATATATTTTATATTACAAAATATTTTTTGAGTATTATTGACAATTAAGTGTGCTTAACATGCCCAACTGAGTGTTAGACACTAAACATTTAAGTAACAAAAGAATAGTGTTCTCACTACATTGATTTCAGTCAGTATTTTTCTGTAGATTGAGAAGGAAAAGAAATACTCCCCATTTCGACCCCATATCACTGTCATCGTGTTTATTTATGAACGCGGGAAAGCCTAATCTCATGTATTTTTTTTTTCATTTTGTAGAATCTTTTTATACATACTTGTATTAAACGTATTTTTAGAACGATCGGGTACTAGGGAGAGATGAGATAACAAAAATTGATTAATTTATTCAAAACAGAACAAAAGTTTAGTATTCATAAGTGCTTAAATGTGTGTACTAAATACTTGTGTACTTCTTTTGACTCTACTTATACACACATATAAATTGACTGATATCATGATTGAGGACCTCGGCTATACAGACGGTACGAGCCCTCTGCAACCCTCGATGACAGATCTCGTTGCTATTCCTGAAAACTAAGGTGGTCGCCCTATATATAAAGTGTCTCCGGGCAACGCCACCCTTATTCCGAAATACAATAAATTGCTTGACGGTTGAAACAGGCGTGGCGGTGTGTCGTCCCCCGTCGGCAGAGCCTACCTGTCAAGTCTGTCCTATCTTATATTGTGTTTTTGAATTATTCATAGTCAAAGCCATGTCAGTATCATCGCTTATATTTATGTACGCCCTTCGTGTCATATCGTTCCTTCGCGTATGACACACGAGTAATGTGATGTCACTGAACGGGTCGAAAGTAGGTCCACAGTTTCCTAAGTTCTTTATTCATATGGATTTTACTACTATAGATGGAAATAGAATCTTATTGTTAACCTTTTTGCTTTGAATAAGAGTAACAACACGCGAGTATTAGTCTCTTCGTAGGTACAAACATACATATGTATGTATATGTACCTATATATATTCTGTACACAACAAACTACTCTTATTTATTTTCTTTCATCTTAGTGCAATGTTCTTTTGTGTATGTACCGGCCATCTTTAAATTCGCTTTGATATATTAAAGTCGAACCTGCCCAATTTCCTATCGAGTTGGAGCATTGTAGTGAATTGTGCTTCGTATGCAGTGGTGAAGCAAAACAACGGTTGTAGATATTACAACTCAATTTTCAGCTCAATAAATGCAATATGAACACATCATTCTGTTAAATGAATGTATTGAGGGAAAGCAATATGAGCACATCTCTCAAATTTGGATCGTCCGATAAAGTGCACTTCAAAATGCAACTGCGTGTATCCGCCGGCCTAATTAAACAACGTAATTGCGATCTTTGCCCCGTACCGCTCACAATGCCGGTTAAAGCGATGATAGGTTGGTAAATTTGCGGAGAGTCTACTCGCAGTTACAATGCGTTGGGCTTTGGAGACAAGAGTTCAATTCTGTTGTTTCATTCGTTTGTGCCGTTAACCTTAATTAGCATGACTTTTTTATGTGTCATTTCCTATGGACCTTCTGGCCTAAATTGCTTTATTGAATGGATGCTTGGATGATGGATTGCTTTATTGAAGAACTCAGGCGAAACAAAAGATTTCGATTTTTGATATCGAGGCTTGGTGTAAGTCATTATTCAATCCCAAAACAGGATGTTTGATATCTTTTTGTAATATCGTGTAATGTATAATACATCTGGAAGCTTCAGCCATTATACACCGCGGTCTGGAAAAAAGAGAGGCGTTTATGTCATCTAGTTCCTAGGACAATCATACATAATACTGTGTACATCGGTACCTACTGCCACATCGGTGACGATGTACAAGTTGGGCGCGGTCTAGTATTAAATATAATTATTTGTCCGTATAGTCATGCGTTTATACGACAAAGTCGTTCAGAATATATAGACAAGTATGTCTGAATGATTTCCAAACTCATTTGTTCTGCATTGTATATCAAGGAACCTGTTCAATTAATTAGTCTGGATCGGAGCTACCCGCCCTATACTCTACAAACTAGAAACACAGTATATTTTGCAAATAGAGTGCGGAGCTCACTCGTCCGGCTCGTTGCCTATTCATTAGCGAATGGCCGCCGGATCCTTTGACACGTCCGAGCGACTCCTTTCGTCCCATGTTCAGATTAATACAGGCCGAGCACGCCTCTTTGAAACTCTAAGTTTTAATATTTGAGTACGAGCGCTCACTTTTCGATTTTTCCGCCGAATTATTCGTTTGAGCTCGCCCGCCTCGATGACAGAAAGTTTCATGACCCTTTTATAAGAACTTTTGAACAAACCTACCTTTCTTCCATCGAGTTACTTACGTTAGTACATAATGGCTCAGTACCTTTCTGCTTACTTTAACCAGGTTTTGTAAGGTGACAAGTTTTTATTTATTTTTAATACGATTGATACTTATAATACTTAATATTTAGACGTTCCTAAATTAACATTTATTTACTTCTCATTATAGTATTATTTAATCTTCAAATATTCATTGTAAGTTTTCTATCTTATACTGATATCTTATATTATTAGTAATATATTATATTAACAATCAATAAACTTATGAATTTCTTTTTAAACAGATATGATATATATACGACACCAAATGTAATTAATTGTTTTTAATTTTTGTTGTTCATGATAATCGGCAATAGTAGTTTGTAGTAGTACCTATATACATATAGCATTACAAACAACAGATAGTCACAGATCACTAACAATCTATTACTTTATCCTACACAATTAACCTTCCCCTATTGACTAATACTAGGAATACAGATATGCCGGGAGTTCATTACATTTTCGAAGAAGATATTATACTTCAATTTAGTGAAACGCGATCGCCTCCTTACAATTAGGTGTAATCGTTAATCATTTAGAAACTTTTATCGCCTTGAATCCTGCTTCTGTTTTCCATCATTCTATGAAAAGGCTAATATGAACCGCGTATATGTATGTAAGATATGATATTACGTTACATCGTTTAATTATTATACAAATAATATTAATTTCTTGGGTTACATTTCGTTTTAATTTTCTATTCTATAATGAATATAATATTTCTATTATTACATTTCGGTTTTAATTTTCCCCCTAGTTGATTACACCCAGCACAAAAATCACATCAATTAACCATTTCACCCTTGACCTTTATACATAGGTAGATACACCGCCCCACCTCTTGTCTACTATAGTCCAAGTCACTTTTAAAATAATAAAATAATGACAGTCCAAATAAAGTATGTTGCGATTGGTTGCCTTTTTGTTGTATGACAAGCAATATGTACAAAACGTTGTTTCGTTCTCCCAAACAAACTGGTCTTGGTTGTTTAATTTCATATTCGCAACTGATCATCTTCATCTGCGAGTTTAACGTAAATGTACTGGACAGGTCTTTTCGTATCCACATAACAGTACCCACTGCGTGTCCTATCTTGGAGGACTGTTTAACGGCTTCATTTGAAGGTGACGAAATACAAAAGCTACTTATACAAAACTTTGATTACAAACTATATCATACAAAGTTGTTGAATATCTGTAACTAAATACTATACAACAAATTTGGACTCAATCAAATAATTTAGACAAAGCGATATTAGCTGGCTGAAATTTTCTTTGACAAAATGAATTATAAAACTCACTGATCATAGTTATTCTGCTGAACAGTCTGTGATATACATATATGTATGTAGGTCAACCTATGATATATATGTAGGTTTAATCTTAATTAGAATTTCTAGTCTACAGCCTCAAAAACAATACCAAATTTTAATTATGAAATGTAGTAAAATTGGATATAATATAATATGAATGTATGTGCTTACTAAGCTGTAGCTTAGTGAGTACATGAATCCATACCTACATGAGTAACGTTTCGCATTTTGTATAAATGTCTATATACTGATACATCAGTTTGATAATTTAAATATATCATATAATTACCTGTTTCAGAAGTCAGTCAGTTCTAGTGGCTTAGAAATCATAGGTAAATATGGTACGTCAATATTGATCCCACAGAAATTGGGGGAGCTCTCAATTTTTCCGGAATAACTATTAATTGTTCGGAATTTACTATAGAGGCAATAGAAAACATCGTCATCTATCATATTTTACGCGCAATTTCCACAATTGCCTATATATCATGGCAAATGGCGTGATTCAAACGTATAGAGCAGCTGAATTCGAACATGAGTGCACTCCAACTCGACTCGGTTCGAGTCGGCCGCTTGTTCAGCATAAAACAACATGCAAAAAAGTAATTCTCCCATGTAAGAATACTTATGGCAAATTGAAATTTACCATATAAAGTAATAAATAAATGTAAAACAAAAACAAAATAAACGGTTAACAAGTAAAACAATAATTATTTGCAATTTATTAATACCTTAATGAATTATACTTTGTTTTAGGAACATAATGATACACCAGTAAATCAAAACAACGTAGGAGTATATTCACAAATAACATCCGCTATAAGCCTACATGTCGAACAAATCCGGGTCGCTTATGCTTATTGTTATGGAGGCCGGGTACCCAGTAGCCCTTTATTTGTACTACGCAGCCAACTTAACATAACTTCATAAAAGAACCCTATTACCTGCATATAAAAGATCATTTTCCAACTACTACAAAGAGGGTATGCTTCGCTGACCAATTCGCTCAAACATCAGCAGATTGTTTTCGCATGAATATTTCATTATTAATACTGGCTACCTGCTCGCTATGTGTTGCAAATGAATGGCGGGATTTTGGAAGGTTTAATGCCTTGATACTTCTGGCATCCTAGTTCTTTAGGCTGTTTGCAAGCAAAACTTCTTTTGTAACTCTTGTAGTTTGTCTTTGGAACGGTTTTTTTATTGAACAAACTAACTAAAATAGCTAACGAGCGTGCAGGCCACCTGGTGTTAAGTGATTATTGCAATCCATGGACATTCATAATAATATGCAACTTCGGGAAGTACCGAGGTCCTACCCGAGATCGCAAACAGATACGTTGCCACTTCTGAGGACTAAGACGATCCCCCTCATATTTAGTGAGCTCCGCCCACTATACCTTTCTTCCAAAACACAATAAATTGCTTTACGGTAGATTTGGGTAAAGCGGCAGCCTACCTACCACCTCATTATTACCTTCCTATTTTATCAAAATCTATGCTAGTTGCTGGTTTTGTCCGACTTTTCTCAAACAGCATAAATGTCTGTCATCCGTGGTAATGTTATAAAAGGGCAATAATGTTTTACTTTGAATATTGTTGTTCGAAAATTTCTCTTAGAAAACTTTATATTTAGTTATCTCTAAAACTTTCCCTTTAATCTACTAAATCTTCAGCGTGAATTTTTGTAAGGACATCTTTGATGTTTACCCAACGCGTGTGTGTTATGATTGATGGATTTATAAAAGAGCTATGACGTATCACGCATTATCCTGATGCGTCTATCATTTTCGATAATGTACGTACTTTCATGTTTGTTTCCTCATAAATCACATGTGGCTTACGAAATCACTCTTCGTATCGGGAGAAATAGTATTTTCTTTAGATAGTAAGGAATTGATTTGTTCCTCGGCTCGGATGACGTTATCCATTCCGTCTCGTTTATCAAAATAAATATTGTTATTTGCAGGGAACCAGAAGTAATTTCGTTATGAAATTGCGGCTCGGACGGTCGTCAAAATGGATAAGGGTAAAAAAATAGCAAATGGAAATCAGCAAAAGGACGAATACTTAGTCGGTTGTGTGTTGTACCGTATAACTTTGTGGCAAGATACGATAGAACGGATAGCAATAAAACCGTTTCTTTATTCGTTTTTGTATACGATAACAGCAATATATTGTAGGTAGGATCGACCCACAGTAAGATTCTTTGTGTACGGTTCGACTATGGATTATAATGTACGAGTAGGAAAAAGGGAACTCGGATATACACAATACGCTAGTGTATATGTATGTATAATCAGTATTCAATGTAATATTATTAGTATACATACATTTTGTTATACTTCATAACTAAACAGACCGTAAATAACATGGCCTTTTATATACATAGAAATGCTATTTTTAGCAAATTTTTAATTCTTAGTAATTATTTTAACTTTAAGACATTGTAAAGCGGAGTTAGAAATTATTGTAATCGTGTAATATAATAGTTATCTTTACTTAAAAAGTTCGACTAATTCTAAACGGACAACGTCCATCTGTCGATGACATAGGTACATAGTTAAAGAATGAATACACTTGATCACATGATGCTTTGTTAGTATGCATTGAGTTGGTTACATCGTTTGTTTTGTTCAACTCATATATCCTTGTATTCTTCGTACCTTGTACGTAGTGATCTCTCGGGACTAATTTGAACGTGACACCGTGACGCGACGACATAGGCTCCGCACGTGCCACCTCCCATTTGTAATGGAGTCACGGGTGACGACACGGCAAAGTGACGTCCAAATTGGACCGTGTGCTAACTCCGTCACCGTTGCGTGACGAATTTGTTCTGGAAGAAAGTTCTTTTGTGTTTCACGGGTTGCTCTGTTGCTGTATTGTTATATAGTTAGTATAAGTTGTGTTAAGATTGTTAGATAATATATCGGTGGCTCCTACGTACGTCGTATGTTTGTAGTGGACATTTCACAGGACACATACCTTTTACCTTTTACCAGGACACTACATTTTACGTATACATACATATTATGTTAATAATATTTACGATTAGTTGAACGCACTCAAACTAATATCGAACATTGTAGCTTTTTAATTACTTTACTATTGTCACGTAATGAAATATGAAGCCGCAACAGAACATTTTGGACTTTTTTGTGGACATAGTTTTTTTATATTAGCCTAGCAAACATATAGACATAACGGTATAGATTTGTATGGAATGGTAAGTGGTCAGCGTCGCTTAAGTACATATGTACATGGGGCACACAGGAGTGGCCAATGTATTGCCAGCTGTGGAGCCATTGCTGTAGCCCTTTTTCGCAGAATATTCAAAATCTTTCTCCACTTAGAAATAATTTGGTAAACCATAATTTTTACATTTAAGACATTTTGAAAAGTTAGCATTGGTCAACTGCTGTCGCGATGTCACGCTGCGCGCGTCACTAAATTGTTATTAGGGATTTTTTGTGTTTCTCTTGCCTCAGAAGCAATGCACTCGTACTAAAAAAAAGTCTTAGATCCCGATGCATTTCGAAGTTTACCGAAGATTTTTAAAACTATGTTCACTCCAAACTCCTTCAGCCACTCAACGTTTCGTTATCTAATATGTACAGATGTATTCGGCCCGTTTAGTCAATTTAATGCGAACATAAGTACATATGTTTCAATTACTCTCAATTCGTACTCCTTTAATCTGATACGATCGTGGTAATCAGTGAGAGTTTGTCAGCATGCGTTCGGAGCGGAATGCTTGGAGAGCTAATTCGTTGGAAAGTGAAATGTCTTCTGTGTTTGCTCAGTGTAGTCCAACCAGCGGTTCGGTTATTCCACTGGACTGGCTGGTATGCACGGTCTGCGAACACAGCCTGAATCTCACGCTCCGGTGAGCTTGCCGAATAACTCACGCTTAAGATATTTCAGTCACAATCAGATGAAATGCTTTGTACATTGGTCTGTTCTAAGTCGTGGTTTAACATCTACAGCCAGAGCACCGTTTTAGGTCAAATATGAATACATGTGATCAGTGGATTTCACCGTCAAATTACAATGGATCAAATTAAGGGAACATATTGACTGGCTTCTTCGTCAATGACTCTGACTCTGCTAAGCCCGAGGTCGGCGGTTCGATTTCCACCTAGGACAAATGTTTGCGTGATAAGCATTTTGAGTATTTGTTCTGTGTCTGGATGTAAAATTTCTCTTTTTGTAACTCAGCTTCCATTCATATATACACTATAATATATTAATCTAAAAATGTAATTACGGACGGAGAAAAGTTTACACTCATGTGTTTGGCAAAGAATCTGTTTCTGAACAGTTTTAATTGTTGATCAAATTTTGCGGAATGTTCGGGCACACGAAGAACGAATTACCAACAGTTGTTTCTGGCGGCGTCGTGCAGAAAAAGTTTGTTTGCCAGTCTGCCGCTTGTGCGCAGTGGATTCTAATGAAGTCATCATTCCTTTTCTTCTGGCTTCAGGAAAATGGCGGCAGTTTGTCGCCCAGTAATTGCTTCGTTACGGTTTTCGGCTGTTTATTTTTGAATCGTTTTTATCTTTAATTCAACCTTCCATACTAAAGATTTCGCTTCAATCGACTAAGCCATTTTAAAATACTTTATTTAGCAAACCCTTTGAGAGCCTAACGACAGCGCTAGCCATGTTTGAAATTGATCGAAGCTCTCTTATTTTTGTTATACCTATAGGTCCCGGATAATACCCCAGAGAGCACAGAAAAACGGTACTGAATTCATAAATATACTTTTTAACTGTTTATACCATACAATTTCACGGCGTCGGCGTAGTAGGTTATTTAGGATAACTTTACCAATACCAATTCCTTACTTTCATAGAAAGTCTATCGTCAAACAATTTGACTGGCCTTGTGGTCTAGTGGTTAGCGAACTTGACTGCTAAACAATACGTCGTGGGTTCGATCCCCACCCAGAACAAATGTTTGTGTGATGATCACGAATATTTGTTCTGTGTCTGGGTGTATTG
>DWNH01001325.1:0-11667 GCA_018249895.1 Tiana niger
TTGCAGTCCTGCTGTGTTTTATGACTCGAGTTAAAGATAGAGAATATATTGTACTATTCTGTTTGACATTGACAGATTCACGAGTCAATAACCGCTTTTGATTTGAGTTACATAATGTATTGTTTTGTTTACAAGAAACGACGAAAATGGCAATATAATAAACAACTTAAATATTTGATTACGAAAAAGTCTGCTCGTTTTCACCTCGTACCTCATTATAATATTTTAAAATTTACGAGGGTTTTTTTGTAATAAAAACAAATAACACAAAAGAACTAGACTACTACGTAAGTGATACTATAGTTGGCTCAAGTTGGCAGTTTATCAATCCCGCCATCGTTAATAGTATCAGGGAAATCCAAAGCGTTAGAATAATAAAGGCGTTGTTCATTAGGGTGATCTCGATCCGGACTGAATTAGCTGCATGCAAGTCCGTAACTTGTCATTCCGTATTTGAATGCGGCGTACATATACACTATACTAACAATATAAATGCATTGTCATTAATTCAGCAGCTCACATCACTCGAAGGAGTTAATCGCGTTAGTGCGGACACGTTCGATTGCTTAATACAATCTATGTCCTTCGTTCCGTGCTATATTCGATCGTTATCTTAATATCACTGAGCGCAACATGCTATTTTATAAATTACCTACGTTGAATTGTATTTTATTACGATAAACGTATAGTATACATCTGCTATATAAGGTCAGCGTACAGAAAATTTTCAATCAGTTAAAAGATTACATTTCTAAAAATATACAGAAAATTACATTGAGAAAAGTGAAGTGTAGACATAAATTAATGTGAAAAGTGAATTAAGTTTTAATCTCACTTATGCCTAGTAAGAAGAAAATCAAGTCTCCTCAACAGCTATGGGAAAGGATATCAACAGTATTTGTGCATTTTGTTGAAAGTGTATTTTTCATCCTTGGTGTGAAAGTTGCAAGACATCCATGGAGGACTATTATTATAACATGGATTGTTGTCCTGTTAAGCTGCACAGGCTTATTAAGATTTCACATAGAAAAGAATCCTATGAATTTATGGGTACCTCCAGAGTCAGACTTTTTTCAAGACACAAACTGGTATATTAACAGTTTTGGAACAAACTTTCGACTGCAGAAAATTCTTATAGCCGCTGATGATTTATTGGACCCAAATATTCTTTTGAAAGTGTATAATATTACTAGTGAAATAAATACTCTTCAAATTAAGTATGAAAACAAAACTTATTCCATGAATGACTTGTGTTATAAAGTGCCTGTAGTTAATTTTTTAAACTCAAATGTAAATGATAGATCTGAGAATAAATCTAGTGTTCGTGCAGTTAAAAAGACAAATGCTGAGAATGACTATTCTGATTTATCTTTATTTGTTGATGATGAATTTTATTGTGATTTCTTAAAAAGCTTCCCAACAGCATGCCTTCAATATAATATATTAGACTTGTGGAAAAATAATCCTAACATAATTAGGAATTTAAGTAAACATGATATAATTAAAAAAATTAATGAAATAAAAGTTAATCCTGTAACGGGCCATCCAGTGGATTACACTACAACATTGGGTGGCATTGTGAGAGATGAGTTTGGTGATGTTGTAACTGCAAAGTCCTTATTAATTACATGGTACACTCAGGTAAATATGTCTGAGGTTGACTTAGATAAAGTTGGTAACTTAGTTGGCACAGAGGAATGGGTGTCTGTGCCACTAGCAATGTGGGAATCTAAATTTTTAAATAATATTAGTCTCATAGCTTCAGATACAAAAAATATTAGCATTTATTTTGAAGCTGGTAGAAGTTTTGCTGATACTAGTGGAGAAGCCATGTTTTGTGAATTAGACAAACTTATAATTGGTATTATTCTTATGTTTGTGTATGTTGTATGTGCTATATCTAGATTCAATTGGTTAGAAATTAGATTAACATTGGGGAGTGTTGGTTTACTCAATGTTGGAATGGCATATGTCTCTGCTGTGGCTTTGTGTTCTGTTGTTGGTATACCATTTGGCCCTGTTCACTCATCATTACCGTTTCTTCTGATGGGTCTTGGTGTAGATGATATGTTTGTTATGAATGCATGTTGGAAAATTGTAACTGCTGAGGAATCACCTAAAAACTTACCACATAAGGTTGGACTAATGCTTAAACATGCTGGAGTTTCCATAGTTATTACATCTTTTACAGATATTGTAGCTTTGTTAATAGGTGCTATAACAATTCTACCTTCTCTTAAATCATTTTGTATCTATGCTGCTGCAGGTGTCTTTTTTATATTTTGTTATTCTGTGACATTCTATGTTGCAGTATTCACTTTAGATCAAAAGAGAGTTCAAAGCAAGAGAAATGGCTTTTTTATATGCTATCAACACAAAAAGGAAATTTATGTATCCACAGAAAAAACAATGTTTCATAAAATTCTTTGTAAATTTTACAAAAATGTGGTTTTTACGTGGCCTGGTAAATTCATTACTATCTTGATTACAATAGTAGTTACGAGTTTTAGTGTTAAAGCTGTACTTCAATTGGAGCAAAGATTTGATCCAAAATGGTTTATTCCTGATGGAACATATTTCAAAGATTTTATAACTGCTCATGAAATGTATTACCCTGTTCAGGGCTATCCTGCTATGATATTTTTAGGAGAAATGAATTATAAGCGTGAATTTTCAGAATTATATGATATGGTACAAATATTTAAAAATGAAACGTATGTTAAAGATATGGTAACATGGATAGAGCCTTTTTATGGTTATGTAGAAAAAAATTACGGACGTAATTTAAAAAATTCCTCATCTACTACTGAACTTGAATTTAAGAGCTATTTGTCCAGATTTTTAAACAGTCGTATTGGGGGAAGGTATCAACTAAATTTTAAGTTTTCTCAACCTCTACATTGCGGTCATCCAGTGAAGAATATTACAGCCTCATCAATGTTTTTTACTTTTTCAAAATTTTCTGGTCCCGACGAGTATATACCAGCCATGAATCAGGCCAAAAGTATAGTAAAGTCCGCAAATATAACATCAGGAGATGGTTATCGTAGCGTATGGTCAAAGGCTTTCGCCAATTGGGTTACCGACGAAGTCATAGCTGTTGAGGTAGAGAGAAACATTGAACTAGCTTTAATTTGTGTCATGATATGCACTGTGATTTTGATAACGAATCTTCAAATGTGTTTGTGGATATTTATTTGTGTCTTGTTGACCATAGTTAATGTGTTAGGTTGGATGCAAAAATGGGGCATGACTGTAGACATTGTTTGTTGCATAGGACTCGAACTTGCCATTGGTTTATGTGTAGATTATGCTGCTCACGTTGGTCATACATTTTTAACCATAAGTCAAGGTTCACGTAATGAAAGAGCGTACAAAACAGTAACATCCATAGGTACTGCTGTGTTACTCGGCGGCGGATCTACGCTGATTTCATTGTCTCTTTTAAGTACGTCAAAAGCGTACACATTTCAATCATTTTTCAAAATATTTTTACTTGTTATTATATTTGGTTTATATAATGGCTTGATTTTCTTACCAGTCGCCCTCTCTTTAATAGGACCTAATGCATACAGGAGTGAAGAATCAAAAGATTGTACTCTTGAGACTGTTGAAACGAATAAAAAATTCTTCGAAGACGATAAACAAATAGATAATACTTGATCGATGGAGTTGTACCTATTAAGTATTTGATTGAAAACTCGATGACCTTATTTACGTGACGTAGATCCAATAAATTAGTTTTAATACTATAACAATGTTGTAATAAATATGATACAATACAAAACATGATATATAGAAAATTCGAGATAAGATAATGGTGTAGGCATTAAACATGTAAATCCGTTTTCAAGAGGTTATTTATACAAGTACCTATTATGTTGAGATTTAATAATTAACATATTAAATGAGTTAAGTACATTTAGGTAGACAATTTAAGACTGGTTATTTTGTATGCTGTGATAATGTACAAGCCTAGTAGACGTATGTTTTAAGTAGATACATAAAAATGTTAATTAGGTATTTAAATTACTACTACTAAGGTTTACTACTAAGAGGGTGAATGTACCTATGTATAGTAAAAAGCGAAATTGTGTTTCAGCATATGTCAAATTATTTATTATTATTAGTTAGACAATATCGTTAAACAATCATAATACGAGTATATGGAATATGTGGAAAAAATAGGTTTGTACTTTTTTAAAGTTTATAACACGCGTAAAGCCTGACCACTTACATTTTAAATTTTTTTTGTAAATTAACTTTTAATGTTGGTAGCTTAACAATTTTGTACCTTGAATGTCATAATGGTGATTATTGGTGATGTTAAGATACATTGCATACACTTCATAACGATAAAAAATTTATTTACGTAAGTAAAGTTTTGTATTTGTCAAAATTCAAAAATGTAACTTTTATACAAAGTTTATGAAATAAATCATTATTTTTATTACAAGTTACTTTTACTACCATACTTCTCCGCTTCAACACTCACATTGCCCAATAACTTTTACTATGGTACCTAGATACATGAAGCAGCTCCATTCAACTATCTGTATTTTTATTCTACTTTTCTACCGTTATAGTTTTGTATATTGTAGTCTATATTTTTTATTAGACTGACAAATAGGCATAGGATCTCCTACGAACATTTGCAATACCAGTAAAGATTAATATACTTGGGTACCGTACTTTTAATTTATGATTGAATGCTAAACATCCATAATGCATTAGCACAGAGCTAAATTAAGACAACCCGCCGCATTCGCAACCACCGCAACTGTCATCTTCGTACTTAGGTATATATATTTATTCAGCTATAACATAGAACAATAATATACTTAGTGTTTTATGTAAATTTCAGTATGATACACAATACAAATTATCTTCGTTATGTAACACACTGGTACTTAACCTAAGATTACAAATATTGGTATAATTTAACTGTTTTATCACCTAATTAACTATCTCTTACAGTTATTGACAAAACTGATAACTGAAGTGAACATAAATGACAAAAGAAATACTGATTTATAATTATTTACATATTGACGCATACAGGACAAATTTGACTAAGCGACAATTAGGCCGATATTGAAAAATATGTACCTACCTAAGTATCTATGCCAATCAGCCTGAGGGATAACCGTAACCGACGGGGCCTATGTATGTAGTAGTAATGTATTTTTGAAGTTATACTTCTTTTGGCGCGTTAGGGAATAATGATGAGAGTAAATTTTTACGATGTGCGCTCACACCCTCACGAAAAACCGACATCCTGTAGTTGGCTATAGTCAACATTTTAGTTATTGAACTAGATAATACGTTATAATAAAACTTTCAATTTATTAAATACCTTTTTTCAATTGTTAGCGTCGTTTTTTCTACAAACGTAGAATAAGGCGAAAGATAAAAGTTTTAAAAAGTTTTTTTTTGGTACGCCAAAGAAGTATAACTTCTAACGCGTGTACATAAGTACACACACACTTTTTTATTCTTTTTTTTATAAAATATTTCTAGACCAAACCGGTAAGGTTCAAGCACGAAATTTATAACAAGTCCAAACAGCATCCCTCTCATTATTGAAATTCGTTTATATACAACCACCATATATAACTCATAACAATCAAACATAAAATTTTAACAGTACAATTATTGTTACCAACATTATTGTCCCATACAATTCAAGTTAATATCCGCTTATCAGACCGAACGTATTCCTTGTATGCGACAACGATGTACTTCCGTTGGACTGATCATATAAATGAACCCAAAATTAGTAGGTAGTTATCTTTATGCAACACATATGTAACAAGGTTCATTAGTCAACAAGAGATCTAAGGTCAGCCTGTCTGTTTTAATTTTTATTACGATTGGATAATGATTGCAACATAATATGTCGTTCACAGGTACATAGGTAATATATTAGTTACTTATATTAGTAACTACTCGTTATTATTGCCAGCATAGGTAAAGTATAACTTTTTTTATAAGACAGCAAAAGCAGTACCAAATTCACAATATCCTAAGTAACTTTTTTTAGAAATTACTATTGATATTGCCTACAATTCAATACAATATGTAGGTAACAAATTCTATTCTTTTTTTAAAACCAAATGCAAAATAGGGTGTTATTCTACATCCTACTAATATTAAAAGTGCGAAAATGTATGATTTGAATAGGTATCTATTATTATGTACATACCTACTTCCGTTTGACATTTAAATTAGCCCAAAATTGGTTAGATATTTATCGTTATGCAATACAAATGTAATAAGGTTCATAAGTCAAGAATTTAGCATAAATTTATTAAATTGCTTGTAATTAATTATGCAGTAATTAGCTACAGTATCGCATAGCTAATATAACAAAGTAAATGTTTATTTTACACTAAAATTATATTGAACATGTACCTAATTAAAGTGAACAAATTATTTATTTACCCGTAACGTGGAAAGTACTGGAATTTTATTTCTACAAAAACTATTTCTTTCTAGCCCAAATAAACCTAATCTATGTAGGTAGAATCCAAAAAAAATTTAAATTTTTTTTTATTGAATAAAAGAAGCAAACGAGCGTGCGGCCTGCATCTGCATCTGGTGTTAAGTGGTCACTGCAACCCTTGGCCATCCACTTACAACTTCAGGCAGGCCTAGTCCTACCTGAAATCGCAAATAAATGCGTTGCTACTTCTGAGAACTACGAGTAAGATGGTCGCCTCGTATTTAGTGAACTCCGGCATCCACAACCTCTTTCCGAAACACAATAAATTTCTTCACGGTAGATATGGGTGTGGAGGTGGTACTTCCCCGGACGGCAACCTAGCACCTAATAAGAATATAACAATATCTACAATAGGTATGTCACACTGATTTTCATCAAAATCCAGTAGATACTTAAATAGTTTTTGCGTGTAACGTTTTAATGAGGCGGCCTGTAATTATCCTACATGATAATTGGTCCTCTTAATACAAATATTTGATAACAATGTTAATATTTATTAAACCTATAATGATATGATGTACATTATGTTGCCGACTGAGTCAGTACGGGCTGTGGAAAATAAACGTTTATTAAAATTCAACAAGTTCATAATACAATCATGGACACTAATAACTACTATATTTTTGCGTGTAACAGTAAACATTTACAATTATGATTTTAATGAGAATGCCCGTAATTATCATACATACATTGTAATTATTGTCTTCTGAATATACTTAGGTACCAATATATTATACATGTTTGATAACAATGTACATACATAAAACCTATAATGATGTATGTTGCGGAGTGAGTCAGTACGGACTGTGGAAAATAAACGTGTAGGTGTAAAAATTCAATAAGTTCATAATACAATCATCATTATCATCATCACCAACCCATCATTGTCCCACTGATATGTGGGTTCGATCCCCACCCAGAACAAATGTTTGTGTGATGAGCACGAATATTTGTTCTGTTGTTGCCTGTGTATTATAGCACAGGCTCTGCCAAGTTTGGTATCAGATGGCCGTGTGTAAACCAAGTCTATTAATTCATTACCCACCTATGTATGGGATCATATCAGCTATCCAATCACTTAGTCATAAACATTTTATAAGTAGTAACAATGTCAATATTATATTTTTTTATTTCTTTAATGATTAGAGTCACTTGGCAAACGAATAAAAGCACAGAGCGCTATTATTAAATATATATATTTTGTTTTATATTAGTCTTTGGCCGTGTACGTTCTTTTTTTGTCTTTTGCCAAGTCAATTTATTTTAATAAATAATATTTTTTTATTTCTATAATTAGAAATAAAAAAATATAATGTAACAGGGAAGCGAAAATAGTCCGAATGGCTTCGAGAAAAGGATGATGCCCCCTGAAACTGCCGTCCGGGGTGTTACGTCGATGCCCCCCCCCTCACCTTAAAGATCCGCGATCATAGATAAGCGAAATTTCTTTTCTTAATTTCAAGAGAGCCAAGAGATTTTTTTCTTCGGCTATTTTCGTCCGGCCTACCACTACCAATAAGGCGCATAAAGCCCAGGAATGGATTAATTGATTTGACTTCATTAAATGTATGTACAATACCTTATAATGAGTAAGACAAATTCAATTAGATAATGTAATTGCTTACTTACGGTAAATTATTTTATTATATTTATATTTTTATTAGTGATAAAGCAAGTCAGAAAAATATGAATAAGGAACCCGACATAAAACCGCTAAAAAGTAAGAAATAATGAATATTGACCTTTAATACTATTATTCATATAGGTATAATAGTTTTATCTACGCCTCGCCGCGCTGGGGGTTAAAATGTGACGAGTATTTTTAAACTCCGCCGTTAGAATTCATAGTAGAAAATATACAATTTATTTACAATGAACTTATCAGCCCTGTTTGCCTTGATATTATTCTAAATAGCAACATTACATTTGCAGCATAAAGGTTGTTTCAATTTCATTATCTCATTATGTTGCTAGTTGGTATTGCATTGCACGAGAATGTAGGACACCTGGTGTATAAGTGTTCTCTGAAGCCCATAAACACAATAAATTGGGTGTGGTTTTGGTACTTCGACGTTAGTACTTAAGTAATGTTTTGAAATTAATCTGAAATGTTATTTAGTAAATTTTTTCTGAGCTTCAGCAGTTTGGTTACGCCACTGGTTTAATTTGTTACTATTAATATATTAATTTTTATAAGATATTATTCGTGATACAAATTATTAACAAACAGATACCGTTTTATAAGTCAAGTCAGTCAATAATAATTTCTTGATATAACCTGATATCGTATCGTAAAACGGTACGTAAATCTGATTGTAGGTAATCTAGGTAAGTAGTAAGGGTAATCTAGTTTACACAAATCCCTGGTAGCAACGATAAACTAATGTTAAAAGATGACAAGATAAAATTATTTGAATACACGAAAGACATCTCATAAAATATGTCATCGTATTTAATCATCCAAATGATGCTTGTACCCGTTAAACAAATCGTAGCCACTGTCTAAATATCTATCGCATTACTGATTATAAATATTTACCTTTAACAAAAGGAAATTTTATTGGAACATAAACATATCGGGCAACAAAAATGTTGGGCAATTTAGATTAGCTACGTAAAAAACAGTGTTTTGTTTTGTGCTCAGTCACAAAAGAATTTTGTTCAAAGGAATTACCCCGAAGTTAGTGAATTCTCCGAGTGAATCATCCATACCAAATCAAATCACACCAAAAATTGTTATCTAATCTATCTATATCAAAAATAATCTATGGTAGACGATAGTCTCCGCCGCGACCTCGCTACGACCGACGGGAGCTCATGATTATGAACCTTGGTTAGGTTTGAAACTAGTCGGGCAAACCCGAAAAACACACGTGAGTAAGCCGGTAATTCAGTCATCATGAATAGTGTCACTCACGAATCATTTAATAACAAAATCTATGGTAGACGTTACATATTAAGTAACAAGCATCAGCAACGGGACGTATTGAGGATCGGATTGAGTAGCCAAAGTAACGTAGAGATAAGAGTTTTTTATCGTTTGATAAATACGCACATTTAGGTAATTAAAATAATTGACGAAAATAAGTAGGACTGCCGTTCACGTTTAGGACAGTTCGAATGATTGTACTGATATAAGCGATGATGTAGAACTACAGCCAGCTAATTTTATCTTTTTCAGGATAAAATATAGAGATTTTTTTCCGATAAAATCAAATAAATTATGGAGCTACCTATTTAAATACCTGCAATTAGGTACTAACCTATACACCTACCTACTAACACAACATAGAATAAGTAGCGGGGCAGTGATAGCGTAGTGACTGAATTTTGTCATACACCTCTAATATTTCAATGTTATGTGCATAATGTTTTCGTGTATGTAATGTGTTATAAATTACTTATCCCTTGGTTTTCGGTGAAAGAAAAATTGCAAGAAAATCGGCATGCTTGACGGATGTCATACAACTTCTTGAATAGAATGTGAAGTTCACTAACCCACACCTGATTAGTGTGGTGGACTATGACCATAACTTATAGAGTAGGTGTTCTCATTACGAACTTATCAGCAGCGAGCTGCAATTGGGAAATAATGTCACTACATTACTTGCTGTAATAATACTAGATTATGTCGGCTCTATATTACATGTTTACTAATAACATTAAATTATATACTCTAATGAATATCGTCGTAAAACGCAATTAGCTTTGTTTATTCGTAGTAAAATGGACACTTGTGGGCAGTTTGTTATTGAAATGACGTGTGATATACAAGTGTTCTTATCTTCGCCGCAGTGATGCGCTTGCACGATGACCAGTATCCGTTCTATATTATTAATTACTAGGGAATGCTTTTGAAACAGAAAAACTGTGTTTGTACTTATGCACGTGTCAGAAGTTATACTTCATTAGCGTAACAAGATAAAAATCTTTTCTTTTTATCTTTCGCCTTATTCTACGTTTGTAGAAAAAACGACACTAACAGTAGAAAAAAGGTATCTAATACATTGAAAATGTTATTATAGCGCATTATCTAGTTAAATAACTAAAATGTTGACTATAGCTAACTTCAGGGTGTCGGTTTTTCGTGATGGTGTGCGCGCGCATCGTATAAATTTACTCTCATCATTGTTCCCTAATGCGCCAAAAGAAGTATAACTTCAAAAACTAAATGGAGTAACTCCGGAAGAAGCTATTTGGTATAAAAAAAGAGGGAAAATCAAAGTTTTCCTGTACAAGTACCAGGATAGCATACGCTATGTTGATAAAACCGCTGAAGGTTGCCGATGTTTGCACATTTGATGGATGGCTTTATTTACAATAACAAATACATATATAAAGAAAATCTGAGGTCTGAGTGTTTGGATTTTATATGCATATACTTAAATCTTCTGTTATAGCTATGAAATGTTTACACCATAAAGGAAGTTAGTCGGTGTATGTATGGACAATCTGTACTTATTCTTATAATCAATCGCGGGAGACATTCGAATCTTTTAGAATACCTAGTTGTATTTTTTTATTGGTAAAAAGTAGCGAACGACCATACTGGCCAATTGGTGTTAAGTGGTCGCTGCAACCTATAGACACCCACTTGTAACTTAAGGCAGCACCTTAGTTCTACCTGAAATGGCAATTGGTTGCGTTGCTACTTCTGAGGACTAAGAAGGTCGCCTCGTATTTAGTGAAGTCCGGCATCTACACCGTCTTTCCAAAACACAATAAATTGCATGTCGGTAGATCTGGGTGTGGCGGTGGTACTTCTCCGGGAATATTTTCCCTTCTTTGGAATATTTTCCAAATATTTTTAAAATTAATTAAATTTTAATTTAGACTAAATTTTGGAAAAAGACTAGTTTCAACGACTTTGTTAAATTCCGATGTTTATTTCCCCATTGTCACGTGAACAGAGACGAGGTCCAAACTAGTATACTTGATTGAAGTTGACTATTTTTTCTTACAGGAAGTAATCAGAAATAAATTTTAATTTAGACTAAATTTTGGAAACAGACTAGTTTCAACAACTTTGTTAAATTCCGATGTTTATTTCCCCCATTGTCACGTGAACAGAGACGAGGTCCAAAGTAGTATACTTGATTGAAGTTGACTATTTTTTCTTACAGGAAGTAATCAGAAATAAATTTTAATTTAGACTAAATTTT
>DWNH01001326.1:0-11660 GCA_018249895.1 Tiana niger
AGCAGTGATAGCCTAGTGGTTGAATTTCGGCCTACCATTCCGGTAGATCCGGGTTCGATCCCCGCACGCACCTCTAACTTTTCGATGTTATTTGCGTATTATACAATAATTATTCGGTGAAGGAAAACTTCGTGATGAAACCTGCATGCCTGAAATATTAAAAAAAATATATAATAATAATTCTCGAAAGGCATGTGAAGTCCACCAACCCGCACTTGGCCAGCGTGGAGGACTGTGGCCTAAATCCTTCTCATTCGAGAGGAAACCCGTGCCCAGCAGTGGGACTACTATGGGTTGTAGATTGTTGTTTATTATTTTATTGTTATTTTATTGTTATGTATCGGTGCATTGCAGGCGAGGGTGTGAGCAGCTACACAGCGAGCGTGCTGCACGCGGCCAAGTCGCTGAGTAAGGGGCTGCGTGGGTTGGGCGAGAGCGTAGCGCACAGCTTGGCCGGCCGCGCCGCCTCGCAGTCGCCCAGCCCGCCGCACGCCGATCTGCCCCCGCACGCTGGTCTCGTCACCGTGCTCGACATAGAGGTACGTCTTCCTACCAACCATGAACACAATCAATAATCTATAAAATCATTTATTTTCACAAAAATCTTACAGTAATTCAATCCATATTTTTCTGTACGGTGTTATTATTTACAAAATAAATTAAAATCAAAATCAAATTTAAAATTAACAAGTTTATTTAATTAAGAAATTGTTTTTATAACAATAACCTTTATTTAAAAGTACTAATAAACACCAGTTATTGCACATTGTAGTGTAGACAGAGAAAAAAGTCGGACGAAAAAAACTCTCAGCATTGTTTGATTTATCATTAAGAAGTTCACTGATTAAATAGTAAGCTTTCTCAATTTAGAACTTTTTAAATTCTCATTTAAAATTATTGTGCATCATTACTTTAAAATTGGTATAAAAATAGTGAATTATTTTATATTTTCGGCCCAAATCACAATTACGTTATATGACTTCATCTTGGTTATTATAATCCATAAAAGGTAATATTTACATTAAATAGTATAAATATGTGTTGTGTTTTCCATTTGACAGCAAGGTATAGACGACGAGGACGGGCAGGACTGCGAGGAGCCTTGCGACCCTATCGTGGCGCATTTCATTGCCCACTCGGAAGCGATCATCGCGTTAAAGTTTGATCCCAGCGGCATGTTGCTGGTCACAGCGGACAGGCGGGGGCACGACTTCCACGTGTTCAGGATCAACCCCCACCCCTGTGGACCGAACCTAGCTTCTGTGCACCATCTGTACATCCTGCATAGAGGCGATACAACGGCTAAAGTACAGGTAAGGTTTAAGTTTTTCAACTTTTATTAAAAAAATATTTAAATGTTATTATGAGTATATTGTTGAGATTATGTTGTGCTGAGGTGCTTATCTGTCTGCTAAAGAGTTGAACAGGTTAATTATTCAAATTACAAATTACAAATATTTAATTTCCCTAAAAAGAGCTATAGGTTCTAACTAAAATAAGTAGGTAATGCTAAGTTTTTATTTAGAATTATTAGGTAAATGAAAGTCATGCAAATAATCAAAAAAATTAAATATAAGTTGTCTGGGTTCCATTTTTCCATTATTTTTTCTATATAGAGTATTCAGCCAGTTAATATTTTATCTTAATGTTAAGTGTTGTCTAGTGTCTAGTAAATGATTGTTGTAATGTACCAGGATATCGCAATATCGGGCGACTCGCGGTGGGCAGCGGTGTCAACGCTGCGCGGCACGACGCACGTGTTCGCGGTGTCTCCGTACGGCGGCGCGGTGAGCGTGCGCACGCACACGCAGCCGCGCGTCGTCAACCGCCTCTCGCGCTTCCACCGCTCCGCCGGTCTGCCCATACACGCCGCTGCGCACGCTGCCTCGCACGCGCCTGTTCACGCGCACGCGCATGCCACCTCGCACGCGCACGCGCACTCCGCCGCGCATTCGCCGGTAATTGTCATCTTGACCTGTGTTGTGTAGTGGTAACCGTACCGGTTTGACAGATTTCCAGAATAGTTGCCAGTCTCGGTGTTTTCTGTTACGTATCTGTCTTTGTAAGTGTCCTTGCTACTCACGTTACAGGGAATCCTAGTGTTGTATTGGAAACTACAAATAGTAACGCTGGACAAATTGGGATTTAAATCTATTTATTCAAACCTTAGAATATTTGTTTCGATATTGTTTTTAAAACTTTTTATAAGTGTAAAAACTTAACTTAGACCGTTTTATTATATCTTATTGTACGCTTTACCCTTACAATATAAAATAATTTTGTACAAGTCTTACCTAAGTAATTTCTTTTGGTACTTGCTTTTAGTGCCTACTTTTGGTATTTTATATTCGAGACTGATATAATGTTCGCCGGTAAATAATTTTCGGTTTTGGTTTTGCAAAGAGATAATCGACGAATTTCGGATTTGTCGATTATCTGTCGGAGAACGTCTTCTGTGTCACTCGATGCCTATGTGGCGTTCTCTCGTAATTTTTTCCATTTATTATCGAGTGCTGTAGTTGATATTTGAATTAAACGTGTGTCTTCAGGTGGTGGAAGGGTGGTTCCCGAACCCTCGGCTGCCGCCGTTCCCGCAGCCGGTGAGCTCGGCGCCGCTGGCGCAGCTGCGGCCCACGCACAACCTGCCCACGCACACCATCACGCGCACCAGCTCCGGTAACACACCTACTACCTCCTCCTCACCATACATACCATATATTTCTTACAAATACAAAACGGCATAAAAGATATTCAATAATCTCCATCTAGATTTACTCAAAAATGCTAATAAGACCATTAAAATATTAATTTGATTTATTAAAGCAAATAATTAAACTCAATGACGACAAATGACGACCTATGTTGTGTAGTGGTTACCACGCCGGTTCACCATTCGAAGGGTCCTGGGTTCGATTCCCCGCGGGACAGAAATTTAAATATGAATTTAGATTTCTGTTATTGGTCTGGGTATTAGTGTAATTGTCTTTGCGTTTGTCCATGGTATCCACGACACAGGATCCAAAAATCCTACTGTGGGACTATGAGCGTGAAACGTTTTTTAAAATTAAACTCAATCGATTACCGTTACCCTCCTTCCAGGTCGGCAGCGCCTCTCGTCGCTGTCGGAGGACAGCAATGCGGCGCCGCTGCTGGCGCGCGCGAGCTTCGGCGTAAGCGGCGCGGGCAGCGGGCGCGCCGCCGCTGTCTCGCTCTACCTGATGGCGGCCAGCGGCTCGCTGCTGCACCTCGTGCTGCACCCCAGGCCCGCTAGGAGTGAGTTATAACCGTTATTTAATGAGAGTGTATGTTGGTCTCAGTATCAGAAAATCAATTCACAAATCACTGAGACAGGTAATTCATTCATTCATTCATAATAAGTGGGATTGAACAGAAGAAAGGGGAGGTTCATAATAGATTTTAGTTATTAACCGTGAAGATTCGGATATGATGTCTTTACTTTGTAGTTTGGTACTGTTTAATATTGACAATATACTACACGCCGCTATGAAAGAAGAAAACATGGCCAGTGCTATCGCGTGAAGCATGCGCAAAGAGGTACCACTGTTATACTCATTTTTAAGTCATTACACTTGTACTACACTGTTGTAAGACAGGGATGGTGCAAGTGTAAAGTACTGTCTTTTGTGTGAGGGAGACAGCTGGACGACGCTTGATTCTTCGTAAAATACGAAACAACGTTCCCAGGCGTACCGAAGGAGAAGATCTGCGACGAGTCAACGATCGAGGTGGAGGTGGAGGCGGTGGCGCAGTGGCCGCTGCAGCGGACAGCTTCAGCCGCCGCCGACCTGCTGGCGCCGCTGCCGCCCTCTAACCCGCTGCTGCAGCCGCTCAGCTGCAGGGTTTGTTCACTCTCCATTTGATGGCTCACTCCCACTCAACACACACACACAAGCGCATGCGCGCAGACAACATCACCACACAAAAATAGACGCGTACGACGATAATACTTACATATAAAAATAACTAAACCATATACATGAACGGCACACACATGCGAAGACACACACACATGCACACGTCGTGCACAACAATAACAATAACTTCTAGCAAGCCCAACTCACACTCATGATTATACGATTATTATGCTCACCCTAGAAATAAAAGTAGTAGAACAGTGGTAGCTTCTGATTTTTATGTGCTTCTATGTGCTACATTTCCAGAGTCAGTGTCCCATTCACTCACATGCGGTGTTCTAATGTTTCAAAATGAATAAAATCACTGGTTCAGCTCATACTATCAAACGTTATATGGTATACCTGGGACTTGAACAACACCCCCCACAAATATGTATGTCTTGGCAGTATTGAGAAAGAGTTGGAAATTCTGAATTGACCTATGACCTTAATCGCTTACACACACACACACGTACACCATTTTAACGCGCCTAATTCTAGTCATAAGTGGTTAATAATGAATATACGTTTCCTGTGCGGCGCAGCGGTGCGCGGACATGTGCATGAGCGAGGAGGAGCGCTGGCTGTCGCAGGTGGAGATCGTGACGCACGCCGGCCCGCACCGCCGCCTTTGGATGGGGCCGCAGTTCGTCTTCAAGACTTACAACTGTACCGGGTAACTAGCACCTACTAGTATTATTCATTGTATACTACACGCATATTACACTGTAGTACTATATATTATACATATAACGATAACTTGCTTGATATTTCATAAGCGATAAAGCGCGCCTAGTCTCGCGGCTTGTCTGTATCTACACATATGAAGATAAGCGACGCCGTGCTTAAGTAAAGTACCTTCGTAAGACAAAGAGTAGAAAAAAGTATCGTATATCTTACAGTTCGAACTCGTCATTGTCGGAGGCTGAAACTGTAGAGGTGGAGACCAGTGGGGCAGCGCGCTCCACGCCCGTCAACATGCCTGGAGTGCGGCCCATCGTGCCTGTGCTCATTGATTCGGGTTCTGCCAGTAAGTCTATCGACTACCTATTTACTTGATTTAATAAGAAATTGCAGTATTTTTCAGTATTCATATCTACAAAACTAGCGATTAAGTACATATTTATATATGAAAAATCTTTTAATTCTTAAATTTTTATTTATTTTCCCTTTACTGACGACATCATGACATAATGATATTAACAGTTCTTTCTTTTTGATCTGCTATATTGTTATTTAACATAGTCTACTAATTGGATGTAATAAAAATAATGTAAAAACTATGTTTGACTAATAATTTTGACTATAAAATCATTATTATTTTCGAACAAATATTAAAGATAAATAAAAAAAACTTAACTGGACATCTGTATGTAGAGTATCGCACGCTATCAACTCTCTCTAGACGATAATTTGCAATGGTTAAAGATATGGATGTTGTCGCCAGGTTCCCTAGAGCAGTCGCCAGTGGACAGCTTCCGGCGCAAGTCGTCGGCGGCGGAGGGCGCGCGCGCCGCCGTCTGCGACGTGCAGTTGCGCGAGGACCTCGCCGAGGCCATGAAGGAGGACCACGGTCAGTATCCGCCACAGTATGTGTACGGCCTACACAATATACAGACACTTTTTATATATATTATAGAAGTAGCAACAGCTTGCTAAGTGATGAATGCACATCGCAGGCCTTAGAGGTCTAAATTCAACCTCAAATAATAGCTGTATATAGCCTATCTGAGGTTGAACATAACATAGGTGAGCTGCTACTAGTAAATACCACCTTTCCATTGAAAACACACAAGGTTTAAGTCAGAGGGCCTAATGTCGAGAGACATAGAAGTGATAATGCCCCTATGCATTGCATGCATATCAGATCTATTATTCGAGAGCTCGAAGTTCGAATTGGATTGAAGCACACATGGTAATGATTTTAGGACTGGATTCTTGGTCTGGATTGTTTGCTCTTTGTATTTACTATGACACTGATAGCATAGAGAATTTTTGAATATATTTAGTATGAAGCGTTATTATTTTATAAACAATTTGCTACTCGCAGCAAATGTATATTTGAAACTCAGTAGAACCCAATATCAAGAAGTACCATTGAGAGAAAGATGTTGGGTGGTACATAGTGAACCAGTTCTAAATAGTTCAAAGCATCCTAAAATCTATTAGTTGTAACTATTTTACCTCGTTTCTTGAGTATTGACATTTATATGTGCCATGAGTTTTAAGACTTACACTTGACCAATATTTACCTTTACAATCTGGTGTAAGTTGTAAATCTATGAAATGGTTTTATTCATTTTCATTGTATTATTTATATAAATGAATCAGTTCATCAGCTGAAGACATTCTTTTGACTTTTGTTGTGGTTATACAAAACACGACTGTAAATCGTGCATTTTGCTCTCATTCGCAACGGTTTTTCAAAATATTATAAATAACTTCCTGGATTAATTAGACTTTGTGAGAAATTCATGGCGACGGGCCGTTCTATTTCTATCATTTGATTTTTGTGGTCCGTTAAAGTAAGTTATATTATAGTTTTAAGAAGCTGGGCTATATCTTTTTGAACAAAGTTCTTTATTTTCTAAAATTTCTAAAAGTCAACAATACTTATTAATGTTGCGCATTCGCTAAGCATATTTAGTTATTACGTTGTCAATAAAAAAATTATAATTTTAAACCATGCGAATGTTGACCGTCGAGTTGTTCAAAAACGAATTAGCAATTAATGTTTCCTGTTATTTAATATTGCAAATATTTCGTATATTTGTAAAATACAGTTGAGTAAACAATAAATTATATTGTTGTCCGTATGATTTAAATACGAATCTTAGAAATATTAAATGAATCCATGCTGTCTCGCGAGTTTTGAAAAGTGGTGTGCAAGATCGCGCGAGTGAAGTCATTTGCGAACATTCACCACGAAACTGCGAAGCGCACAAGAACGAAGCTCGCGAGCGGAGGGGATGGCGAAGAACGCACCTCGACATCGACGGCGAGGGGCGGGCGGGGAGGACAGGTACTGCGCACTCACTAACGGCCCCGTACCGAAGCCAAAGGCATCCGGAACCTCTCGGCCCTCGATCTCGCGTGCCTCCTTCAAAATCTCCTCCGGAGCTCTCGAACTAATCTGGTTGCCTTCGGTTTCGCGTAGGGTGGCCTCGCGAGCGGGCGGGCGGGGCGGTGGCGGCACACCGCACCGTGGAGCGCGCCGTGGATCCGCTGGGCACCGTGGTGGCGCCACATGCCGCGCGCGAGCCTCGCGAGCCACGCGAGCCCCGCGCCCGCGACCCCCGCGCCCGCGACCCCGACCGCCACACGTGCTCCAACGCTGACGAAGCCACCTTCCGGCCCGTGGTGCGCGCCGCCGCGCCGCATCCGCACGCGCCCTCAGCGCTGCTCGTGCGCCCGCTGCCGCTCACCACCACTATCCCCGTGCAGAGCGCGCCGCCACATGCCCACACGCTCTCCCCGCCCTCGCTAGCTGAACCCCAGGCCCTCACCACTGACGTGGTCATCCCAGCTGCACTCTCGCGGGCTCTCAGCGTCGCGCGTGACTGGCCGCTCGACGACGACGACGACGATGACCCGGGCCCCGTGCTGCCGATATCCTTTGACGACGATTCCCCGCGCGGGCCTCCGCCGCGTCTGCCCGCGCCGCCCGAGTGCGAACTCATGAAGCCCCTGGATAAAATCGATGTAGAATTTAGAAAAAATATTAGTATAAATGAGGATCTCGTGTGTGAGAGTGATGAACGGAAGCGAGAGATGCGTGAGCGGGCCTCGGCGCTAGCTGGGGCGGTGTGCGAGAGCGAACACGCTACACTGCCAAATTCTGATCGGCCGCCGGCTGACATTCAGCCGACAGACCGACATAGGGTTAAGAAATCTCCCACCGCAAAATCGATTAGCGATAAAACCGCCGGTGGCGTTAGCGTTAAGGAACGGAGCTCCTCGAGCGATAAGAGGAAACGCTCAGATAATAATGTAAGTGCAGTTAGCGTTAAGGAATGTAGTCCTTCGAAAGATAAGAGGAAGGTCGCGGATAATAGAGTATCTGAGGTGGTCAAGGAGGACGATAAACTTCCTGAGGTTGTTAAAGAAAATAAATATGAAAAACCTGAGTTGCTGAAGATCTCGGATGACAGTGACCGATCAAAACGAACTGGGCAGGAGCATCTTCCAAAAAAACTCTATAAACAGTATCCATTGGCGGCTAAGAAAGAAAAAAAATCGGATAATACAGTCTCCTTGCAAGCTTCTTTGCATAAAGAAATATGTTCAGATATTATGTCCTCTGGCGCCCATGGAGAAATTAAAACTGAAGAGCAAGCCTGGGATCTTTTGCTGAATGATCCAGACCCAAAACCTGTTATTCAGCATTCTGTAGAAACATTACCGCAGCTTTCTATTGATAAAGTAGATGATCCTAAACTTAAAACTAAGAAAAGTCGTAAAGTAAAAAAATCACAGGAGGAACAAGCGGCTAAAGCCGATGAAGATAGTTTTGTAGAAATACATACCATTGATGAAAATCAACAAGTTCCGAGTGGTGAATTAGTATCCATTTCTACTCCATTTGAAAACATCGATCCCACGATTTCGTTCTCCTCCAAAACTAAAAAATTACGTTCATCGAAAAGTCATACTCCAGAAAAAGAAAGTGATGGTATTGTTCAAGCTGATACTGTGAATTCGAAAGAACAAGATACCACAGCTGGGAAATCAAAAACGAGCCAGAAAAAGGAAAGTATCGATGAACCCGTTATTATTTCCGGAGAAAATGTTATTAAGGAAAGCCGTCGTGAAGTTAAATCGATTAAATTACCAGATTCAGATTCAACTAAAAAACGCTATGAACCCAATCAGTGTTCAGTTTCTTCACCAAGCACATCGCTGGGTATAAAAGAATCGCCTAAACATAAAAGCAAATCGCCCTCTCCAAACCTTGACCCCCGCAAGTCTGAAAAGTCAAGTGAGATTGATAAAAAAGAAGTTTATGTTATAAATACAACAGACGATGATTTTCCTGAAATTCAAATAACGAGGGCTACTAAGTCTCATAGAAAGTCACCACAGCCCGAAAGAAAGAATCAAGAAAAAGAAGCGATTGCTGATAAACCCGTTAAGTCGTGGAGTTCTATTGCAGCTTCCAAAAATGTGAAAAAGGTTGAAGAGACAGGAAAATCGGTTGAAACAGGGGATCAAGAAAAATATAAAGCTGTAGCCGGTACCTTGGATGAAACATCTTCGAAAGTTTCTCTGCAAGAAAAGCTAATGGAGTTATGCAAACGAACCGACATAATGGTTGCAGAATGCGATGCGCCTTCCGAATTAAATTTTGTTGAAGAACACCACTCAGTGCTGCAAGATCTCCCGCCACTCGAACCTCTCGACTTTGGGCTCGACGACTTTAAACTTGAGGTCATGAGAGATAGCCTTCTTGATATTAACGATCCCAAGGTTTCAAGTCCCATATGCAAAATTAATATAGACGATATACTTTCATCCATTAAAGAAACTACAAGCAAAGTTATCGAGTCCAGTACTTTCAACTTGATTGACATTGAAAAGGTGCCATCGAAACGAGAAAAGGGGTTCAGTGTCGTCGAAACCGATAAAATCACGAGCCAAGACGTGAAACTTGATGATGAAGGTAAGGATACTGAAGTGATGGAAAAGTCTTCGGACGATGACCCGGCGTCGCCAGCTTTATCCGCCGACAGCGATAAGGAAGATAGAAAATTAAGTTTGAGCTCTTTGGGCGTGAACATGCCTTCTACTAAACTTGTGTCGAAATCAAAGAAATCACGCAAGAAAAAGAAGTAAAACCTAAGTAACGTGTTCAGATATTTTGAGCTTCTCCACTATGGCTATGTGATTTCGGTAAATTTAACTAACTTTATTTAATTAACTTTTGCAACTTAGCGACTGCAGACATTGCACATATAAAATACAAAAAAAATGACTCTACTTACGTAGCATACATTAAATTTTTAACTTATGTATAATATGATTGACAAGGCTTCTTGTTTTTAGGTATCTTTATAATATTCTTGAGATTTAGCTATATTATATCATCGTCATATCGATAAAATGAAAATAAAAATATAAAAAAAAGTAGGAAAAAGACAAAAAACTTTTTAAATGGATTTCTTTTGGGGGTCAAAATTATGTATATTTTCTATATGATAATCGACTGTATATCGAATTGGTCAACACTGAGAATCCGCTTTTATTTTGTTTTATCTTTTAGTACTTACTTCTTTATATTTTACGTAGACAATTTAGTAGTAAGCATAATTGACACTGTGTGCCCATATTTACCGTGCTACCGCTTTATCGAGGCCAGTATGATATTGTTCATTACCTCTGATTAATGGTTTATGTGTACGTCCTTAAGCTTCAGAACAGAATCTCTAACACGTTCGTATCCACTAAGACCAATCTATTCTGATTTTTGTATTTTATTATTTTCTTTTAAGTTTACGTTATAAAATGGTCATGTAACTTTTAGGTAAACTTGATTAAAAAGCATATAAAGATAAGCATTTTAATATGGGTCTATTTGAAATAATAATAGTCTATTTGTCAGATATTTAAATAACATTTGAACTTATTTGAAGTGATAATTATATGTCATACTTAAATGTCGATATGTGGAATCTATGTACCCAGAGTATTCTATCAGATATAACTTATTTCTGCTGCGTATAAGCAATAAATCAGTAAATACTTTTCAATAACATATAATGTGTAGTTTGACTATAAGCGCTATGCCGCGTCTTGGATACTGCGGTGTTGAACCTTCAGTTTGTCGCGTGGAGGGCATTCGAAACTATAGCCATTTTTACTTATAGTGTACTTTGTACGTTGTACGCATACTGGGTAAAGTATCAAAATACGTGTCTTCTATCTTCTGATATCAAAGGTTTATATATTAATGAATACTTAGACAAAAAAAAAAGCAGATATTGAGATGTTTGAATACTGCATTGTGCATTGAATTGTGAACTTTGGAAAACCTGTTAAAAATGTAACGGCGTTCATCAACAAAAATAGAAGATAATTAAAATTTTATTCGTCATAAAGACAAAAATTCAGTAAGAAGATACTTTTTCTAGTCAATTTTGATCAGTTTTATTACGTTGAAAAGAAAGCACGAAGGTTGCTAGACCAGTGTAGCACTACAGACTTACGGTCCTTCCCTGATCGTCGCCACAGCATATATATAACAATTTTAGTCAAACTACATATTTCTCATAATGTAATTATATCATAATTCCGTTCCTTAAGCGTACATACAAAACATGTACATCGGGCTTTATTTTAAGAGGTTCTATATTTGTGTATAAAATGTAATTTTGTAAATATTCAGCAATACGTCAGTATTACACGCTATGTTGCGACCCAAGCTACAAGTCTAAGTCACCCGGTATCAGATACCACGATTGATCAACTGCTGTCTATATGTACAAATGTAATTTATTTTGAAGAAGTATTATTTATTAATGTGTTTTCCATTTTATTATATTTAGTTTTATCAAGTTGGATCATGACAAATATTTATTTTTGTACGTAATATGGTTGTCTGTATTTTTTATTGTTTAATATTTCCAAATAATAAATTATTATTATTATTATTTGTAATCGGCAAGTTATGGGTGCATAATAATGTTATTTTTAATTTAGGTTTTAATAATAATTGTGGTTTGATCATTAAATGAACAGCAGTGCTTATCA
>DWNH01001327.1:0-11657 GCA_018249895.1 Tiana niger
GGTTTTGGGACATGGTATAAAGCTCTTTTAGAATTCAGTAGTTGAAATTGTAACTTTTTCAGTATTAATATTCAAAATGTTTAAAATGAGCTGGCCTCGCTGTTGAAATGAGTTTTTTAATGTATCTAATGGGTCCATGTAATTATTTCACACTGACATCAAAGTTTATATGTTTGATTCTTACTAAATCGGACCATTTAGTAGATTAAAGTCTTAGTCGACGTAGTGACATAGCAAACATAAGCCTTTTTTTATCATAATTGAAAGTACAAATACATACCTACTGACTTGTTGAATACTCAATGTGTACAACGTATCTCATTAAGACTACCTTGTACAAAAGGTACCCATCTCTCTTATTTATAAAAATAGCGTTTTAATAAAATCCTTTGTATAATAATACGTTGCGAAATATTTTCCCATCATCATATACTTTATTGTAAGAAAAAATAACGAATTTTAAATTTCTTTTTTCATTAATTTATTAGTTTTTAAACTAAGTACGTAGGTAAGTTAGGTAAAGTGTCGTGTGTATGTATGCAGTCTTGGGTTGTTCAAGATCATGTACCTTATACAAAGTATGGCAAGAAAACAGAACAATAAAAATGATGATTGCTTATGCGAAAAAAAAATATTATTATAAATGTTGAAAATAATCGTTATTGTAATGTATATAATTGCTATAAGTATATAAAGCTACTAGAATTTAATTATATAATCAAAAACAAGTGAGATTAAAATTAATTAGAATAGTGACTTGAACACGACCTGTACATTTATTTATCGAATATCTTGTGTATATTTAATAACGAATCTCAGAAGGATGGGCAATGTGTAAATGTACAGGATTCGCAGTCAACATTGTCATAGGATAGTATGCAATTAGTTAAATATTACTGAAACTGTAGAGAATAGGACAAGTAATATGTAAAATGCACAAGTAACAAACTTAATTTAACCTCTACGTAAGTCTTCTATGTAAGTCAGTGCCACTGTCAACTGTATGTGATTGTCATTTAGTAAACTGATAAAAATGATTTTTCCTCGATAATTCTTAATGATTTATAGCGAGGAACTTCAATTTATGTTTTTTCAAAAAGTGATCTTTTGATCTTATGTTTCACTATATGTTAAATACATTATTGTATTTAGTTAACTTTTAAACTAAAGAATGTTTTTTGAAATCTTAAGAATATTTTTATTTCTGTTTTATCCGGCTCGAAGGACCAAAAATTTTAACACTTCAGTTTACTAAATTGCATTTGTCAAAAAACATTATGCAACACACTCCATTCATTATTAATATACAAAATTAATTTAATAGGTTTTCTATATTTACTAAAATATTATTTTTCAAGTGGGCCCCAAAGGCGTTAAATTAATTTAATTAAAAGTTGTGAGGTTTTGACGCATATCAGTGCTGGTTAAGTGTAGACAAAAATATAATTTTTCCTTTTTTTATAAAATGCATAAACTATTATTTCATATGTTTCAAACAGGGTGTCACTATCAGGTGGACGAGAAACAGGTGATAAAAAGACATTTTGCACGTAGAGAAATAAAATAGATATTAAAATTATCTTATTCTCCAAGTGACCAAATCGACACCATATTGCGCGCTTACTCTGGAATGGTTCAAAGTCAAAAATATACATACATAAAGATGCTTCTCATTTACAATGTAATTTCTGATTATGATCAATTTATAGATAAGCGTACAATATAAAAATTACAATTACGGCTATTTAAATTGTATGTTCTGGTGAAATTTCTGTTACCTTCTCCATCGGACACATATTATATACCTAATAACGAGATATTATTTTTAGGACGGATATTCGCTATGTAAATATGTATTTTGGATTGCTGAATTCATGTTGGCTTGTCTGTGATATAATATGATAGAAAAATGACACAACCGTATTATTTTAAAAGTATATCCTAGTAGCTTCGAAAAATTTTAATTGTGCTCTATTTTTAATAATTTCTCTTAAAATTACTTTCCGTTTGTTTAGGTACCTAAATAATACTTTTATTAGGAATTCTCTCAAAATAAGAAACGTATCTCCTTTTCGATCTATGAATGTATTGGTAAAATTATCATCAGAAAAACGTAGTACAATATTGATGCTAGTAGGCTTTTTATAAAGTATAACAAATTTAGGTATAACGTTGCCGTGTGTCATATTTGTATAGTAATGTCCTGTTGTATTCTCATTTCTATCTTTCCATAATTTATTATTAATTGTTGCGAATAGTTTTTGTCGATTTCGTTATAATATATTTATGTAGACATAAATATTATTATTATCTGTTTGCTATATCATAGATTAGGTGCATTTTTCCTACCGCCTATTCAATTGTTTTTACTATCTCTAATAATGAGTTACACATTAATTAATTTTTCATTCAACTAACATGATAACGTTATATTTAATGTTACAATGTAGATCCATATTCGATATATTAATTTTAATTTGGCAAAAATATAAAATTGTATGTTTAAAATGTTATGATAAAATATATATAACTACGTAATTTAAGATATTATATTTTAATGCTGAGAAAAAATATAGTTCAAATTCCTGGCTCAATTTCATTGCACAGATAAATATATTTAAAGTACAATAAAATTATAATGACCTGTATAAATACAGATTATATTCGCGAACACGGCTATCATCAAATATATTTAGCCTGTTAGATCAAAGTTTTTATAAGTCCATGGACACGAGGCAAATGATAACTTCGATGATTTTGTCAAATTCTTGAAACCTTTTAAGTTTTAAAAGTGAACGAATAAATTGTTATAGCCGATTTTTAATTGTTCGGATAGCCGTTGCTGCATCGCACAAATTTTTAAATTTTTTTTTACAAATTTCAATTTACAAATTACCTCGTTTGAAAAAAATAATAATTACATTCTCTATCCAATTTATATTATATTTCTTTATCCATTTGGTAGTGGTCTGTACAAATAAAAAAACTACAAATACAAGGTCTAATACGGATATAAAATCGAGTTATCTTTGCCACGCGTTTAGACAATATTGTAGGTATTATTCGCCCTTACTACGAATACGAAAAAACGAAAATACAGTAATACATTGTAAGCTTATTATACTGTACCTATACATTATTAGGTGACAACCTTCACAATAAAAAATATGAAGACTTAAATATTTTGTCTGTTTTATTTTACTTATACAGGTTGATAATGCCCTCACGAAAAAAAATCTGAGCAGAAATTTAGATTGTTAGTATTAGAATTTTTTTAAGTTATACATCTTTAGGCACGTTATGAAAAAATGATGAGAGTGAAATTTTAAGATGCGCGCGTTAAAGTAAAGTTTAAAAGTTACAGGTTACATAATTATCCACATGTTTCTAGGTCTAAAGCACCAGGAGTTGCAGGAGGTTTCAACGTTTTATACGTAATTTATTTATACAAATTTAATAGTAAGTAATGTCTCATATAGGTTGCTACTTACTATGTTGAATACTATTTGATAATAGATGATGTCCTCGTTTTGCGGATGCAGCCATGAAGACCAGGTCGGGTTTTATTTTACTAAGGCACCAGGAGTTGCAAGAGGTTTCATACGTTTTATAAGTAATTTTGGGTATAACTTCTCAATCGCGTACATAAGTACACGCACCCATTTTTTTAAAATGAACTGTAACCGACTGAACCGTTAGGGAAACGTTAAGAATGTCAGAATTTCCAAATATAACTAGTATAACTGAATCACAATAAATTGGTTCACGGTAGAATTGGGTGTGGCGGTGGTACTACCCCGGGAAGCAGCCTACCACCTATAATACATAAATAAATACAAATTAACAAATAAAACTGGGAACTTACTTTTAATAAACACATTTATTGATTTTTCGTAATATAAATACAAAATCTGTGTTAACATCCAGTGTTAGCAAGTTAGTAATAAGCTTAGACACTAAATATTTCGCGGTACATTTAAAACACTGTTTTTAAAAGTCTACCAATCAACTTAACCCTAGTTGTTGGGTAAACAGAGCGGAAATTACGTTATAGAATACAATGGATACTTCACTATGGATAGGTTAAAATAAGGTTAATATCTGCAATGACCTATTAATTAATGTGATAAACTAATTTCGTCATTGACACGTTTGTTGAAATTTACAAAAGTAAGAGTTGTTATATATTCAGCTTGTGTTAAATTTACAAAAGTAATAGTTGTTGAATATATAGCTTGTGTTAAATATACAAAAGTTATAGTTTTGATATATTTATCTTGTGTTAAATCCCCATTTTTCGTATATATGAATACAATTTGATTATTTTACAGAAATAGCCTGCAGTGTAACAATAAGCGGTAGAAGTAATAAAACTACTATTTCATCGTCCTTATGATAAATATGTCAGTATCATCATAATAAGAATTCATTTGATAGTTTATTTAATTTAATAAATACTGTGAAATTATTCGACCAATGTTTAACAATTATAATAATTTTTAGAATTTAAATAAAAAATACATTGTATAAAACACATTAAGAGTATATCTAAAATATCAACTCAAACGCAGATAGATATATGTTCATTAGTGAAATCGAAATATTAAATCTAAATAATTCTATAATAAATCGCACTAAACAAAATCCTACCCTTTGTTAGTTTCATGATGTAACATCGCTCCTATTACGTCAACTTCCCTTCTCTAGCCTGTCTTTCAGGAACCTGTTCTAAGCGGTAGACCTACGATAAAACTCTTATAGAAATATTGACTTAACAATTAAATAAATATGTAACATCTTATATAAAAATTACTCGCATATTTAATAATGTTAAATACACTTACACGTACTAATGCACACAATTCATACGATTTTGTTTATAACTATACATAATGAAAATTTAATTACGATTTTTTTAAAACAACGTATTGATTTTGTAGGTGCACTTTTCTGAATCACTCTATGAAATATTCGAAAGATTTGCCATATTATGAATATTTCGAGTATCGATAAGTTTATATATTTAATAAATAATATAATAAAATACACTTTAATTCATGCAGTGCCTGTCTAACTGTAACCAGCTGTGCCTCATAAATGAAGATCTGACACAATAACAAGACTTCGATTTAATCTTTAAGATGCGAATCTTCGGTCCTGTTCGATAGCTGATAAGATTGCCAACAAAAACTTATTCAAATCCTACAAATTACCATCTAAATTTATCCATCACAGGATACAAGGAATCGTAATACGGGTGCTGATTACATATTTATTTCTACACAAATTTCCGTCATTGATTGAAGTTAGCAGGCACGAGAGAGCGGAAAACCAAGTGACTTTGAAATTTAAACCGAATGCAAACCATCCTGGACAGTCCTAGGGCTCTTCCCAGTCTACGGCAAATCCAGGGAATTCTTGAAGTATGGCAACCCTATACGAAATACGCAGCGAGCTGTGCCATCTTATCCTTAGGCTGCTTGTTCCGGTTTTTGTTCGAACGGCCACGCCCACCGCGCGACCTCACTACGCCTCCACGTGCTGACACTGCACGGTGTTTCTCCACCTGACGAATTAATTAATAGTCATAGTAATTGCATTACTAGTTTATTGTGGCAGATATATGAAATGAGATGTTCATCTTATTTCAGGAGTATCAACGCAACGCATCTACGTATGAGCTCATGTAGGATTTTGTTACTGTTTGAAGGTTGGCTTGGATATTTGATGTAGTCAATGTGCTGCAGACGAGTTTACTTCGTAGTACAAGACGGGAAACCGAAGTTTAATAACTAGGTGTATCCGTGCGTGCACATGTTCGTTCATCTATGAGTATGTGTATGTCTGAGTGTGTTCTTCGCCGCACGCCGAACAGGTCTGTATGCATATATGTATATCTAAACCACGTTTGCGTGTGCGTGTATGCAAGTTCGTATGTGTGTGCGTATATGCGTATGCGTGTTCGTGTATGCGTGTGCGTCTGTGCTGATACGAGGGTATCTCTGTATGTGTGTGTGCGCATGTAGAACACGTACCAGCGCACTGAAGCTGGGCTCGCAGTACAGGCAGGCAGTCATCTCGGTGAGTGCGGCGGGCAAGCGCGTGCGTTCGGCGCGGTACTCGACACTGACAAGTTGCGCGCCGCACGCCGCGCACGCTTGCTCGCACACTGCCACGCGACTCGCCTCCTCGAATATGTTTATTATTACGTCGCATCTAATAACAATAAAAAAAAACATAAAATACCCATGACTACAAACGTGATATTAAAATGTAGAAAAAAGTGCATAAAGATAAAATGTATATGTAATTAGTTTTACTTTTTTTTATTTACATACAAATTAAATTAAACTGTTAATTATATTAAATTAATCGTCCTAAAAAATACGACACTTGAGTTGAATTTGCATTTTTTGTATATTAGATATAATAATAATATATTCGTTTAATATATTGGTATTTTACATTTAGTTTTAGTGAATTAATAAATAAAATATTTTCTATTATTGCTGGTGCCATTTTATTGGAAGTTCGTACACTTTGGGCATGGTTTAAGATGAAATTTCTCTCATTATTGCTTTCAATTCATCATTATCGACTTTCGTCTCTAGTTGGGCTAATAGTTCTCATCAATCAAAATTTCCAATACGGAACCGATTAATGCAGTAAAACTGCATACTTTGTTAATATTTGGAACTTGGAAGTTATATATAAGAATCCAATATATAATAGAAAGACGAGGCATAGAACTAGTTGCGTTAGTTGATACAATAATCGTAGCCAAAAAAACAATACTAATACTAATACTAATTCGTTATTTATTATTAGGCTCGCCCAATATATTATATACATTAAAGTGGTTTTATTTCATTCCATTTTCATTAGTAACATCTCTAAGCACTGACCTATTACAAGCCAGCTTCCACTTGGGGGCAGCCGGGTCTAGGACAAGCACACCATCGCAGTCCACACAACCGGATACTCCAGTGGAGTTGACTCCATAAGCACAGGTAGGGTGAGTGCAGGAATTGCACCCGAAACCTTTCTTCATGTCCCTGAAAGCAAGTATAATATAGCATATATAATATGAGTATTATTAAATTTTTTGGTCACATATCTTGTCGACAGCCAGACAACCTCGACAAACTGGTTGTGGTGGGCAAAGTAAATGGCAAAAGACCCCGCGGGCCACAGCGTAGCGATTGGTGTGACTTAATAACAACGCTCAGTGGCCTCCCAGTCACAACTGCCCTTAGGGAAACTGAGAACCCAACTGGACTAACAAAGTAACGGGAGACCATCATGGAGGACCAAGAAGAAGATTATTTTATATGTTATAGGCGTGCCCATTGACTAAACTTCTACCTTTGTAGCCCCGTCAACATGGTAATTTAAAAAGTAGTACCTAGTAGATGTGACGCTATTCATCAGAACTGAATAATCCCCTTAAATTCTGCCTGCATCCATACCTCACTACCAAAAGCATCCGCGCCTTACTGGTCATAATAAATAATATTATCGCTTCACAGCAAAAACGGGTGGAGCGGTGGTACCTCCCAGATTGCGATCGTCTACTATCTGTTTAAATATTTTTCCCATAACAAAACTTACCTGAACGGAGGATGATTATAACAATGAGGGCAGAGCGGGAAGCTTTTGCCCTTCGGTCCCGAGGACCAGGATAGCAACTCGAAGTCGTCCAGTGGACACTTGAGCTCGCGGTATATTCGTACGGTGCCGTTCTGTGGTAGCGAGTATGTGTCGTCACAGTGCGAGCAATGGAGACGTGCGGGTTTTGCCTGTACACATAGAAATAGGTATCGTAGAAGTTTGTATGGCTAGAAATAACCACTGTTTGATATAGGTAAGTCGGCCACACACACACATACACACAGAATATCGACGCTTGAAAGGCAAAATAGACTAAGCGACATCATTGAGTACATACATACATGAGAACATATTTTTTTATAAAAGTTTCAAACGAGCGTGCAGGCCATCTGATGTTAAGTGGTCACTGCAACCCATTGACATCCACTAGCAACTTCAGGCAGTACCTTAGTCCTACCTGAAATCGCAAATAGATGCGTTGCTGTATTAAAAAGGAAAATAATATTATCAATAAAAATTATTTATACCTGTATATACTTCATATAACGCCTGCATTTCCCGCATCGAGAAAGCGCTTTGCCACTAGACTTCAATGAGGAGAAGCTAACTTCGAACAGCTGATCCATAGCGTCTATTGAGCGGACGAAGTACTGGAACTTTCTACGGAATATCTCAGTGGTGTGAGCCAGCACTGCGTGGAAGTCTGCTTTGCCGGCCGCGATGAGGTTCAACTGTTCTTCGACCGCTGACCGCATCGTTGGTAAAACTAGTTCTGGATCAATCTGAAAAACGGAGCGATTCATGTGATTATGTAGTTTCAAATGAGTTAATTAATCAATAAAGTTCTAATTTAATAGAAACTGTAAGCAGTCGGTGGTGGATTGATAGTGAGTTATTTTTTTATTATTATTCCCTACTCACCTTTTGGTATCCGTGCACAAGTACCACGCCAAGGCCAGTGGGGATGAGGCGGCGGCCGCTGCCCACCGTCACATAGTTTCTTTGGCAAATATTGTTGATGTGAACCGGGATTGATGCGTCCGTGCCAATGCCATGCTTCTCCATCAGTGTGATCACCTGCAATGTTGTTACCACTAAATAAAATTGGAGCCATCTGTGATATTAAAATTAAGGTCAGTACTCAAGAATATGCTATTTATACAACACCTGAATACAATCAAGTTTCTTCAGAACTTCTATATGCCTGTCTGTCGCTGTCATTCCCCTTGTTTTCCTCATCAATGATAATAACATAGGGATATCTGAATATTCGCATATTGTATATCATTATTATGAAATAAGTATTATGACAGCAGTCAGATCTTTTACGATTTCTTCTTGTAGGTAGTAGGCTGCTGCCAGGGGAAATACCACCGCCACACCCAATTCTATCGTTAAGCAATTTATTGTGTTTCGGAAAGAGGGTATGGATGCGAATTTAGTGAACTCTACACTAAATACAAGCCGACCACATTAGCCCTCGGAAGTAGCAACACATCTATTTGCAATTTCAGGTAGGACTAAGGTACTGCCTGAAGTTGCAAGTCCATTCATGGGTTGCAGTGACCACTTAACACAAGGTGGCCTGCACGCTCGTTTGCTACTTTTATACAATAAAAAAAAAGATCTTTTAAGAAGAAATCAATAACTCTTTAAGCCGGTACTGACCTCAGATTCCGTAAGATAGTCGGGCGGCGAGGTCTGACATTCCACAAGCCTGTGATCGTGCGCCTTCAATACGTCATCCACGTTTAACAAAGGCACATACTCGTCTTTACCAAGTGCCTGGAAATAAATTATTATTTGAATTTTTTTTATTTATTATTTAAAGGAATTGTACACATTTTCTGTATTGATTTTCGCCAAGGCGCGAGAGACCAACTTATCGGCAGTAAAAACTGTAATAGGCAAACAATTTTATATTTAAGTTTATACTAAAAAATGACATCTTACATTACATTTTTCACGTGTATTCTTCGTGTATTAAAGGGAAAGAGGCGTTCGAGAGTTTTATCATTTACCATAAATAAAATTAAATCACTACTATTTCTGTCGCATTTTTTAATTACTGACTTACACATTTCATAGCAAGGAATGGCGCAAGGATCCGTTATATGCCACACAATATGATTTCTTTATATATATCAATCGTACTTAAACCACGTAGTATTTATATGTTTTATGACATCTATGTACTACTCATATAGTAAGAATTCACCACATAATGATTTAATCATTTATTGTGGCCAGTAGATGAAAAGGCAATACTATATGTATACAAAAGATCAAATATTCGTTAACTTATTTTCAAACAAGTCTACCTGCCAGTGCATGATCTCAGTGTAACCGGCGTCGATAAGCGTGTTTCCACGATAGTAGAACGTCTCGGAACCGATGGTGAAGGTGAGTGTCGTGCAAAGGTAACGGCAGTCACGTGACAGAGTAGCGATGAAGTGACGTGTCACGTAGTCGTAGATTCGCCACATGTCACCCTCCAGTTCAGATTCAGCTGTAAATAATTGGATCATATACTTTCACATCACAGAGGGCCGTTCAAGTTTAAGCAAAATTTTAGTCATTTTTAACTCCCTCTCTTTTCTTTGTCAGCAAAAGTCAAATAGAATCATAATAATGCACAAGATATATTTTTGAATCCTCCCGATTCTTTTGGTAGTCGAAACTGTTGCACCTTAGTCCCTAAGATCGCAAATAGATGTATTGCTACTTCTGAGGACTAAGATGGTCGCCGTATTTAGTGAACTCTGGCAACCACATCCTCTTTCTGAAACACAAGAAACTGCTTCACAGTAGAATTGGGTGTGGCGGTGGTACTTCCCCGGTCGGCGGCCTATCACCTATCAAATTTCATTACTATTCTATAGTTTTATTAATTACTGAATCTTTTGAAAATAATATATAGTATTATGATATGATAATGACATAAGAACAATATAAGAACTTACAAGCAGCTCTCATAGGCGTAATAGGAGGATGGTCACCAGCATCATGTCCTTTCTTCGGCTTGTTGATGCCATTGGATATCAATGCGCGTACCTCTGTTCCCCATTTGTTTGAGTTTTGTTGTTGGCGGAGTGTATTCCTATAAATATGTTGGTAAAAATATATTTTTAAATGACCAAACAACTTTTTTTCTATAAGAAAAACGCAAATAATCATTTTTGTCATCAAAGGATTACCTCCACACTGGATTCCGTGGTAACTTATAATTAAGGCATTTAGTTCATAACATATGTGTAGAGTAATAAGTTTCATACCTAGTATCAATATAATTGTCTTGTTGGTTATGAAATGAAATGAAATGATGGTGCTTCTCACACTCAGTCAACAAACTTGATGTAGTCAATGGTAAACTAGGTACTCTAGACTAGAAATTAACTGACTTAATTTAAAAATAAAATATTAAAGTTTTTATTTACATAAGATCGAAGTTCTCTGAGTAGCTGGTTGTCTTAGTACGAGGGTATGAGATGTAACCCTGTGTGTACAAGCGCTCAGCTATCTGTTGACGAAGAATAAAATCATAGATTAACTTGCACATTGCCACCAGATACAATACTTGGAAACTTAGTAGAGCCTTTAATATGGTAACTATACATAAACGTTTTAGATAACATACTTAATGTTTAAAGACAAGTTTGGTCCCAGAACCAAGATGCTAGTCAAAAATATTTCATGAACTTTTTGATTTGATTTTGATTAAAAATTGTTTACATTTACAAAAGAATCTATTTTCTTACTCCTCTGAAATCTAACTAACCACTAAATTGTTATAAAAAATTCTTTGATTATTGACTTCAATGTTCCTATAAGTAGCTATCTACATATATATCTACCTATAATTTCAGATTCCGGAAATTTCTAAAATACCGGAAGATCGATACTCCTTTGTACTGTACCTACAATACCAGTTTTGAAATATTATAACAGATAATTTATAATAATAATATATAATTTGACCGGAGGTATCGCAACCACTAATTGAGAAAAAGTAAATTAATGGCCATTGTTAATGGTACAGTTGGGTT
>DWNH01001328.1:0-11657 GCA_018249895.1 Tiana niger
GACTAATTGTAACCGATTTCAAAAAAGGAGGAGGTTCTCAATTCGTCTGTATTTTTTTTACCGTTTGGAGAATGGAGGAGAATAATATTTATTAAAATAATTTAAACAAAAACATTGATTAAATTGGATAACTCAATTTGGTAAGTTGTTTATAAAAACTTGACGAAGCATGAAGCTAATATGAAACGTACAAAAACTTATAATATTGAATAGTTGTTTAATGTTTTTTACTTATCGTTTTTTGCTTATTCAATCCTTAAATGTAATTTTTGTAATAATGAGAGATAATTAATTTGATGCTACTCAACAACTAGTCATTCTCGTTGTCATTGAGTTGACGTCTCGTGTAGTAGTCACCACACGTGGTGTTGTAGTTGCCATGCCACCGAGGGGGTTTTAATAAAAATCCCACAAAACCCGAGAATCCCATATACCGGGTGGTATTACTCTTATAGTATCCGAATACCTCGTAACTATCCAGATTTATGTCAATTATTCCAATTAATATCTTTCTTCATTCTTAAATTTTATTAAATTTGATTAGTCGTTATCAGTGCTGTGGAACGCTCGTTTTGATATGAGCGCAGATTAAATTGCTTAAAAATGTCATGTGTTTTAAATAAAACTATGTTACCTTGAAATAGTATAAATATTTTCTAACACAAAAACGTATAATTAGTAGGTACCTACATACATACTAATTCTGATTAGCTAACGTAAGTATAATGAATAGGTAATAATTTTGATTAAGCAAGTAACTGGCACATTAGCTTTATAAATAAATTATTAATGATTATATATTAGTCATTTCCATTATAAATCTTTTCCATATAAATTAACATCTAGGTAGTAACTAGTAAGTAAGTATAATACTTCACTAGTTAGCCAAATGAAATAAATGACTATCTTTAGTGTACAGTAGGTATGCATTTGTATTTAAGTTTTTAATAACAAATTCTAGGCTAGAACTTTAGACTTAGAATTAATATTTTTTTTGCTATCAATATAGATTTGATAATGATAGACGCTATCGTAACTAAAATAATCATCATAATCATCATCAACTCATCATTGTTTCACTGCTTAGCACGAGACTCCTCCCGATTCAGAAGGATGTAGGCCATTGCCACGCTGGCCCAGTGTGGGTTGGTGGACTTCATATGCCTTTCGAGATCATTATGGAGAACTCTCAGGCGCCGGTTTACTCACCGTTTTCCTTCACCGATGGGCAAGTGATAATTGATTTATACTTAGACTGATATAATACGCACATAATATTGAAAAATTAGAGGTGCATGCGAGGACTGAACTCAGACCCACCTCAATGATAGGCCAAAATTAAACCGCTAAGCTATCACTGTTCTAATTAACTAAAATAATAACCTATTTTTAAAAGATAAGACACTGTGGCATCGAATATGTTCGTACAGCTACTAATCGTACATAGTATGAACGCGCCTGCAGCAGGTGAGCCTCAGGCGAGTGCTGCAGTAGCTGCAGTGGGCCACGTAGGTACTCAATAACTTATTACAACAATAAATTCAGATCAATAACTAAAACACGTTTTACTTATACCTGTATTAATCAATTGAATCATTAATCCCATACTGGCGACAACACACTGGTCTTTATTGAACTTAACACAAGTTATAAGAAAAACAGATATTATTTTGTACCAATAATGTCACGTGTTGTTTCATAGTGCAGTGCAGTGTTCGTTCTGAAATCTTATCAAGGAATCTCCTTGACGCAATTTTAGATTTAGATTAAAATTAACATTTGTAATAAACCTGAAGTTTAACAGGTATCCATTCTGAAATGTCAGTGAATACAAGTGTAACCCGCGCTTGGCCTGCATTGTGGACTGTGGCCCAATAACTCCCATTCACGTATGATAAAAGACCCATGTGCTTTTTGCAATATGTTAATGATATGTGATGATAAATTGTGAAACTGATTTTGTCACTAATCAAGTTAAGAATTAACATGTTATTTTAATATGTGTACAAAGAAGTGTTTCCTTGAATAGTATACCTGACCCAGTTTTGATTGCACATGCGTACATACACACGGAGCGGTGCGGGCAGGTGACGCCCCCCGGCGGCGACGGGAGACAACTCAATAAAACGAAGGAGGATTTTGACAACGTATTTATTGCGAAAACCTTAACTACACATAAATTAACATCTCTATTATGCACTATATAAATATTGAATTTGTAAACGTACGAGTAGAAATTTTATTGTTACATATAGGAATCATCAATATTACAGTACAAAACTTTGTTAAATAGATATCTCAACAATATTTTAAGGCAATTTCATATCACATTGCTCGTTTCGGGGACGTAAATATACAACAATAATGTAAATAAATAGCAATAATGTGTCTCAGACTGTTCGCCACAGTTCCAGATGTTCCTCACGCGAGCCCATTCATCAAACAACTGAAGTAGCTACATACAGGTCCCCACGCGTCTGCCCAATGCCCAAGCACTTGTACTCGGACAGTACAAACTTCAGTCACTTCACCATAAGCGTGCACTTTGGAACCTTTCCCGCCACTGTCCTATACAAAATACTTCACTACAACTAAAACATTATTGCAACGATTACAACTATCAATCTCAATAATTATTTATTCTTCGTAATAATTATATTTATCTACCACAAACATTAATTTAAATTGACTATTTTATTATTATGCTAAAGTTGATAAGGCAGTTCGAATGCACGATGGCAGGTCATCGCTGCTAATAAATTATTAGGTTTATTCATAATAATATAGCAAGTTTGAATCGAAAACAAAATCGGCGCAGTTAAAATCTCGAATGTGCCTATATAATGATAAGTAGTTTGTCATCTTCATAAAAAGGACATTCGTAGAAATTTGATCATTTAAAAATATAAGGCTGTTTCTACCGCTTGTGCTACCTGTGCATGCTATAGTTACATTATAAGGCACAGACAATTTGACACATCTACCAAGAATGACTGTAAACAGTAATAATTAAACATTTAAGTACACATGACTCTTAAGTCACTGATAGTAAGTACATTTCACACAGCTAATATTAATAATTTAGTAAATATGATTATTTCATATACCTCTGAACTATATACATTTATACTTTTAAAACATCAACAGTTCACTTTAAAAGGTAGAATAAAATCTTAAACGCTATTATGCAACCAGTGCAAAAACTATGAAAATATAAAATGTTTGCCTAGACAACGGTAGTATAAACATATGTACCTATAAAGGTGTAGTCTACTGAGAATTATGAAGCCTCTGCGAATCAGTTTGTTATCGTATAGCTTCAATAAAAATATCAAATTTATATTAACTATGAAGTTTTAATGCAGAGGAAAGGTTTTTGAAGACATCCAAGATGTCAATACGAGTTGCATATGACCTGAAAGTGTTCACTAAGCTTAATCTTCACTAATGATGAATAATGCACGATGTGCACCAATCACTGCGCGTAATCAACGCACCAATTGAAAGTATTTATGTGGTCACAATCATGAGGGAAAACACTCGTCGGCTGAGCCGTCCAGCGCACCGCACATGCTACTAATGAGGAAACGAAAGGCGAGCGGCGCGCGACGTGCCCGACACCACACTATTAAACCTTCAGCGCTTTCAACTACTTCCTTTGTATATCCTAAATAATATTATAAAGTCATCTGAATCTAACGGAATTTATAAATATCACCATCACTGACGATACACACCTACACACACAGATGTTGCAATGTAACAGCGCTTCAAGTAACAGGCCATTACAACATTAGGATCCGGAAATAGAAGCAAATGATGCCCAAGTACAAAGTACTGCAGTGCTGGGAGCGAATGGCTATGTATATAAACTTCTTGCACTCGACGCATAGTTTCCCACGGAGTCAATTGAAACGAACGATATTGTCGCTACGTGTGATGTGACACGCGGTGCAGTACCTCAGCGGGAAAGCGCCGTTGAAACAAAAAATACATAAAGTTTTTCAGTAGCGACAGCGACATTGAACAATAGGAAGAAATTGCGTTACTCACAATCCCCAGACGAGTTCGCAGCGTGTGTCGACCGCTTTCCAACCGCACAGGCGCGATAATTGCCGCTGTGGATAACCATCATTTGCATTGTTCACGAACTGGAGAAAATTAAACGCTCCACTATCGATCGACCCGCGAAAGAAATCGACTATCGTTCGCACTCAGACGAGATCGATAGATTATTCATCGGACGGTAAACTGAAGATCATTTAAACCTGCTGTTTTAGAGCATGCAAAACGCTACGCATCTCGCGACCCCACCGATAGATAGTTCACCGGGTGACGTGTTGCACACATTAGCGAGTTCGGCGCGACGCCGGTACATCACACTTTTACATTCTTCTGCTCGCAAACCGACCTTTATTTACGAAACAGCTTTGGCGTCACACGCTCTAGTAGTAGACACTTATCAGTTAACCATTAACGTAGTACTAGGCGGCTCCAGCTTCCTGCTTTTGTTGGATAATGGACTCCCATTGCGCTATGAGACGCGTGGAGCTGGGAGCGAGGAACTCTTGCCCGGGTGATAATTCACAGAGCTCTGCTAAGGACTTAGCCGGCTTCAGGCTTCCCAAGGACTCATGACCGGAACTGTTTCTGGGCGAGGGCGATCGCAACTCCTCATTCATCGCCTCGTACAGCTCGCCAATAGATTTAGTTGGCTTTAGTTTTCCGGGCATGGGGATTTCTTCATCTTCCGACTCCGATGTAGTTTCATTATCGCTCAACTCCAGATCGAACGGTTTCTGTTTCTTCCGCATTCGCTTGAGCTCGTGCTCCCTGTCTTTCATTTCTTTAAGTTCTTTTTGGATTTTTTCTTCTACCGGAATGTACCCCTTCCGCACCGGTTTCCCTTCGGGCGTCCGCGTGATTACCGCAGGCGCGATCACTGGAGCCACAGCCACAGTAGGCACTATCGGTGATGGAGTGAAGGCCTGAGGTAGCAGTACGGTGGAGGGCGGTGTCGAGGAAACTGGTGAAGTGGCGGGCAGCTTGCCCTTGTTAGCGATAAACCGCTGCATGATGCCCTTTGTTCCGGTCTGAGGAGTAAACCGACGAGTGTAGCCATTTGTATTAAGTGACGCCGGCATGCTCGGCGACGAGGTAGCGACTGGCCCCAATAAGTGCGACGTGGAGACCGCCCTGTTGAGAGTTTTCGGTGTTTTCTCGCATGCGTCTCCATTGACGTGGCCATTTTGTTTGTTCACCTCTATCGTTGATTCTGATAGAAGTCTGTTTATCCTAAAGTGCCCTTCTTTAAATTCTCGTTCCCTCTCAGTCACTTCTATGATCTCTCTTTGGATCCTCGACAGGGGATCCTCTTTCAGCAATGACTGTAATAAAAGACAAAATACTATATTATTGTTCTGTCGTAGATACAATCATATTTAGAAAAAAAAATTAAAGTATGTCTCGGTCTTCAAGGATACTTGCAACAAGCTCGTTTTTATTGACCTTACATTGTATGACACAGATCGCAATAAACGTGTCTATTTTTATTTACACCTATTAGATACTAGATACATTTTGAGTGGGTAGGTACTAATATTTCTAATCTATTATAAGTGACATTATAAATGTTTCTAGCAAAGTCGTGACAACTATATTAATCGATTACGTACACACTAAAATAAAATAATTAGTGATAAGTAGATAAAGAAACATATGAGTCACAAGGATTCATCATAAGTTTGTACAGTTCCAGAACAGATGTTTAAACAAACATATTGTTTTGTATGTAACTATAAGATCGCACACGTCCACTTATATTAGGTATCTAATATTAACTATAGCGAACCTGAGCGTCTAAACCGTAAACGATTTAATTCCGGTGACCGATTTACTTTCATCTATCGTCGGGTTAGATCAAATTATAATGACCGACTCAGCAGTTTTTTTACCGGCAGTCGAATGGAGGTCAGTCGACCGGCATGTCCTACCTATCTCGCGAGGCTTCGCGCCGCGCCGCGGAGACCACAGCTGGTCACTTTCATTCACGCAATACTCTCTTGAAACCTTAATACTTGAAACTAGCGGTCTCCGTGTGGTGTGGCCATGCTTTTTGTAATAATACCTCCTCATATGCACATCTCGTGGCCGGAGCCGTTTCTGTTTGCTCTCGCACACTTGTTTAAAACGTGTCGCGGACCTGTTCAATATTACTTACGTTGGACTTTTTCTTGGTGTTTATAAAGTAAACATCAACCTACTTAAAATATTAAACCTTCTATATAAATCATTACGATGCATATAATTTAAAATTTTAACAATGGACACATTAATTTCTATATGCCGCGTCACTACAACTATTAGAACTGACATGCTTTGCCCAAATTACGATGATTGAGAGTATTAATTAATGCTAGTTTTATAGAATGGTTTAAATATAGTCATCTAGTAGTATTCAGCAGACGCTTTATGAGCCGCACTTAGATATAAGTGGTTCGATAGATTAGGTAGTATTGATAGGAACATTTATTAGCGACGTGGATACCGACAGATAAGACATGGCCACTCATTTTGTTATTGCAAGAATGTTCGATGGCAATAAATAAAAAATGTAATAAGTGTCAAAGAATTTATCGTCGATTGCGTTGTCAGATATATATCATAAGCACCTAGCCGTCTGCATAGTAAGCCCGGCTCTAGGCACTGCCCCGGGCTTGCAAAAGGCTATCAACCGGCACGGCTGGCAGGACCGAACATTTCCAGTGTCAAACTTTATTTATTGTAGCAGAGTATGGGTTAGAACCGGCGCACGCGACCGGCCGGACCTACAGACATCGTCCGTGTAGATGTAGAGCTGTAGACCGTGGACGTAAAGTATATGTTCCCGAGCCGACGACCTACGAACTCACGATCATAATCGCAGGACCCGCGAGAGCGTCCGCTCATAAACTGGAGCACCGCATTCCGATAAGAAACTTTGTGTACTCACTTCACCCATAATGAAAACTCGAAGTACAATCCGATCAGGAAGAAAGTCAATACTGAGCCACTAAACTGCACGATACGCACATCACGGGCCGGCGGTGACCGACACCTGCCACGGTCGTAGAACAATTGGCGGCGCGCGGCGTGCTGCGACGTAGCGAGTCGCGCGTCGGCGGCCGGGCGCGGGCTAACGTCCTCTGCTCAGTGCTGCCGTATCACCTCACCTCACTCGTGTAATTGGCGCGAGAGAGAGGGCTAGTGTTACCGGTGTAAAAGAGAAAGGGGCATAACAGATACACCTGGTGCTGTTTTGCGGACGCGAGTGACGCGACACCTCGAGCTTCGACCGCCAGAGGGCGCGCGTTTGAAATTCGAGCGCGGATGTACGCGCCGCTGCCTTCATGGGGACTGCCGAGTGCCGTCTGCTTCAGACAGGAAAGGGGCTGTTTTTGGAACAGAGGGAACTTTATCTAGTTTAGAGAGAAGCCATGCGTGACGTTTTACAACATATTGTTAGGTATTTTATTTAAAGAGTATAGATAGTTAACTGTATTTCGGAGTACTGTCGGTTTAGCACAATTTAAGTTAAGTACGAATTAATGCTAAGATATAACTAGATATAAAAAAGGTTATCCAATAACGTTATAAAGAAAAAAATTAAGAATTAAACAGATATATATATATTACAGAGCAGGAAAGAAGCAGTGCAGGCCACTGAGGCCGCCTGAATCACCTGTAACATTCATTCATTGCAACCCATTACACATCTAAGCACATCTAATTAATCCAACCTCAACTTGTAATAAAATCTTAAATACCTTTTTGAGGTATTAATTAAACAGTTCCGTCGCAGTCTTCAACTGCGGTGGTCGCCTCAAAGTCTACCGGTATCCACACCTATCGAAAATAATTCTCATCATAAAAATCTACTTCGCAAAGCCAACCAGCATAAATTAATTAAAACACATTCGAACAGTTCATTGGTTGTTCTGTCCAAGTTTACATTTTAAATCAGATAAGATTCTTATTTCTTATTTGGTTGTTGCTGTTAATTCATTAACAGGCGTTTGTTTGAATTTCTATTACTTTAATTACTTTTGTCTCTAGTTGCAGTCGTAGCTATTACGTAATCTCTAGTTCACAAAAGGTGTGCTCTTCCGTTGTTATTGTTAGATAGCAATCGTTAAACTTTGAAGAAAGCCTTCCGTATTTAAATCTATTTTTAAACAATTAATAATACATAACATAAATTCACTAATGCATTTGTTTATCTAGATGCATTTAAAGACCTAATCTAAGATTTTTAAATTGAAATTGACAGACCAAATTCTTAAGTCGACGGTAATCTTTATCTGCACTTTACTCACCTGTAATTGTGATTAAAGATAACGTAGAGGATAAGAATTTCGAATATTCACGCTCTGAGTCTGGGTTTGAATACAGATGCCCCGCGCCCTCGGCGGTTTCTTTTTCAAATAACGACATTTTCTTATGTAGGTCAGGGCTTGTTTATATAAATATGGCAAGTAAATTGACTGCAATATGTTGGGCGCTGTGCGACTTGTTACTTCAAACATCGAATTAAATTATTTTAAAAGGTATTAAGAGTAAGTTAAAGATAATATGCAGAGCATATATGAACATATGAAAATCGTACAATGTGACTAGTGTCGTTCGTTTAGGAAAAACTAAAATACTTTATAAATAATTGAAGATACATTTTTATTTTAAAGTTGTTAAAGTTTACTTGTCAGCAAACCTGCAATCCTCCAATTTAGTTTCCAATGTTTAATGTTGGAAACAACAGTTGGGAGCATGATGGATTTCAGTAAATTATAACACAAATGTTCACACAAAATCAGTATATTTAAGTTTTCTTAACCTTATCAATAGTTAAGATATTACAAACTAGTAGGAATGATGTATGTATATAGTAGACTTATTCTAAATATTGTACTTGTTTATCTAACAAATATTTATATAAAAAGAAACTGTAAATAAATTCGTGGAAGGTAAATAATGTTCCACAGCAATAATAAAGTACAAAAATAAATGTGTATCTATTGAATGGTCAATGGATTTTATTAAAAGAACATGACTACTCATAGCCCCAGGAGCCTTGGCATGGTGGACCGGTGTGGTGACCACAACATCACACAGGTTATCAAAATACAATACAGATTTTACTAACAAATTCCAATCTTGTTCTGACACCTGGTATAAACTATGCCAACTTTTGTGTACAATAGAACAATCTCATAACTAGGATTCTAATTAAGTAAAAAAAGTCTTTTTAAGTTTATTTGGTAAATTAGATAGACTTTTTTCTATTTCTATTTGCAAATATTTTACAGACAACTTTTTTATCCTAACAAAGTACTAGCGGCTGCTAGCGGTTCACATATTTTTGGAATCTATTGTTTCTAAACATTTAATATTCAATCAGCAGCGGCACTTCTTGACCCTCTGGTAAAAGCACAAAAAACTTTCTAACTACTAATGACTAGGACACATAACCTTCACACAAGTATGATTAAATGCTCTATAATAAGGAAAATATCACATAAACTGAGCTACTTCCAGTTTCAAGGTCAAGGACTTCAATGGTGTCTTTGGCACATCCATGTGGCTGATTCTGAGATGCCGAGATAGATCACTAGCTCTGAAGAATCCCCTAGAACAATGTTGGCAGACATAAGGAGTGTGGTTAGTATGTTGCTTCAAAAGATGAAACTCGAGCATTGTCGCAGTAGGAAATGTTTTAGTGCACTCTCCGACAGAACACTTGTATTTACCCAAGTTTTCATGTTTGAACAGCATGTGGTGAGCAAGGCAACGCTTTAGACTGAAAGCAGCGTTGCATATTTCACACACAAATGGCTTTTCTCCTGTATGTTTCCTCATGTGCACCTCCAAGTCCGAGAAGGTCTTTTGACACACAGAGCATTGTCCAGATTTTTCTGAGTGCACTCTTTTCATATGGTTATTTAGGTTCCCTTTTACATTGAAGGCCATGCCACATATTGTGCAGAAATTTTGTTTTCCCCTTGTGTGGATTTGGACATGAGCATTCAGAGCTGTACGAGTCTTCACCATTTTTGGACACAAATGACATTGGAAATTTTTTTCATCAGTGTGAACACTCTGATGTTTTCTAACAAGGGTTGTGTCAGCAAATTTCTTGCCACATGTGGTACAGGCGTAAGGTTTTTCACCAGTGTGTATGCGCCTGTGTCTGATCATTGTAGCAACCTGTTTGAATCTCTTGGGACAGTATGGACAAACATAAGGTCTTTCATCTGTATGGACTCTCAGATGGGTTATTATGTCATTTTTTCTATAGAATTTGTTTCCACACATCTCACATATAAATTTACGTTCTCTTTTTAAATGGAAGGTTTCAAAATGTCTCTTTAAGGATCCTCGTGTTCGAAATCTCGTTTTGCAGACTTCACAAGGAAAAGGTTTTTCACCAGTGTGGATACGGATGTGATTGTCCAGGGCGGAGCGGCTCATGGCCATGTGGCCGCAAACTATACACTCTGCAGGTGCTGCTTTACTCCTATTCCTGACAGTGGTTCTACGGCGACGTCGCTTCTGAATGGCAGGTTTAGGTTCAGTTCCACATGGGTCCTCATTGGAATATTTAGGAGCGCTATCTGTCGTTAAGTCATCTTTGTAGTCGTTACTATCAGATTCATTCTTGTTATCTTCACTTGCATGTGTATTGCTTTCTACATTATCATAATACAGATTTGATCCTCGTATACATCGCAGAGCTCTGTCAGATGCTTCACATTTCATCACAAACTGATAGCAGGTGGAGAGGTCGCCGACGCAGTCACCACACAGAAGGCTCGGGAGTCCATCGTCCTCAGACACAACTGAAGTTATAAGTCGCGTGATTTTTGTACTGTATTGGATATCGTCACTTTCCTTACTAAAAACTGATATAGCACCGGTTCTTGCAAGACAAATTCGACATAAAAGTGGATCCATTTTTACCGTTCGTGTGTTCATTGATGGATAACTAGAATAGTGAATGAATGCAAATATATACATAAACAAACGTCATGTTTAACTGCTACTATTCTTGCCAATCGTATGCTGTTTTGTCATAATCTATCACTGGTTTATAAAAAATAGAAATACTTTCAACTACTTATGCCAAACGTCATCGAACATTTTTTTTATTTACAGTTGCCGAGGCAAACGATCATTTCATTTTAATTCACACGTTCGCAGTCATTCATAAACTAAGACAATTACTAAAATCATACGTGTTTGTTTTCATTGTTATTTATTTTCTCAATATTCTCAATACACTTAACCTTTATCCATCATTTTGTATTTCTATGTGTAATGTGTATACTATCATCTATACAATCTGTGATTCAACTGTCAAAAATTGGTCAAATCGAAAGTCAATGTCAAGACAATTTTGAGTTCTATCTAAGCATCAATGTAAAAAATACAATACAATACTGTAAACAGTGTAAACAGGTACCACCTATGTAATATACTTAAATATTGTATGTAAAATTATGAAGAGAGTAATTATGATTCAAGTATTAAAAAAATCCGCGGTAAATGTGGAATGACTATTATTTATCGATTCTGAAATAATTCTTTCGTAGTACGACGAAGGTATTCACAGTGATACGATAATT
>DWNH01001329.1:0-11655 GCA_018249895.1 Tiana niger
CTCTACGATCAGCGGTTTAGGCTGTGCGTTGATCCGTCAGTCACTAGTTCAGGACAAAGGATTTTATATATATAGATCACTTCAATAAAAAAAAACAAATAATTTTTTGGAGTAGGTAGGTACCTATGCCTAATTATATTTTTGCTTTTTCTGTGAAGTCTGTTTTTATTTTCGTTTGTAACGATTGTAACATTATGAGACAAAAACGTAGTAACAATTTTCAATAGGGTACTTAGTCAATATTAAAAAGTTATGGAAATGCTCAATACATTTCAATGAATCGAAGTCCGTTCACGTGAACCAATTGCATCTGACGCACGTCCACAACAGGGAAAGGGGCGAAACAAACGACACGAGCAATTAAATTACACAATTATTAATTCACAGTCAACTAAAAAGGTGTTTCACTGTTCGTTAGGCGAAAGAAATGAATGCAGCAAGTCGACAATAGAAATGAATTTCCGCCTGAACTAGTGCGCGGCAAAATTTAAAACATAAATGTCAATCGAATATTAACTTTTTTGACATTCAAAAATTAAATAATTAAAATGTTGAAAAGAGGCAGTGAAATCTACGAAGTGATTTTTATGATCGACATAAACAATAGATAATTTTATAAAAAATATATTATGTAATTAATATTTCTTTAGTAGGTAGGTACTAGATTTTTATTCATACAGCCAGAGTCCCTGCGAGATGCCACCCATAGCGCCGTACAACCGCTTAGAGCGCACCTGCGGTTGACACCAATGATCCTCATTGCCGTGAAATGAATATTTATTTATTGTTAGACGCGAATGAGGGGTTGTCCCCGGCAATCGTGGTGCAAACGTGGAATGGATTTGAATGGGTTTGAAGGGCTATCGTTTTAAGGACAATGTTTGCACGCGGATTCAGTGGGCTTGATTGATGTTCAATTTGTTTGAGTTGAAATTGTATCTTTTAAAAAACATCTTGTTTCATTTTTATAAATTAAAATTTCACACTAAGTGATTGTATAGATACGTCTTTATGAGAAGAATGTATGTTAACACCAAGGGAGCAATTTGCTACCTGGATAACGTCTCACATCTAAGTTGCAATATATCCCATGTTATCATCATGTACTGTTGATTAACTTGTGCTTTTTACTAGTACATTTTTATCAAATTATATAACTTTTAGTATTAAGTTATCTACAGGTAGACACTAGTATCATGGCTGTTATATTCTCGAAAATTTTGGAATATGATTGGGTTTACAAGAAACTTACGAGTAAGAAATATAAAAGAGACTAGCATAAGTTAAAAACGAATTGCTCCTTTTATCTCTTGGCTGAGACGATATACCTGCATGTTCCGTATTAAGTGAAGAATCAGATACAGCCGAGATCTCATTTGTAGCTCATGGCGGGGCTGCGTTACCTCGAAGCAATCCGCGGTAATCATATTGCTGGGACAGGGAAATACGAGAGTGCACATTCCACATTCCTTACGCTAACTACCTACGAATATGTTCTTTCTATTGCAATTCACCCATAAGTCTCGACGGCTCTACTTTTCTTAGGGTTCCGTTAACTTCAATGAGTGCAAAAAAGCTTTTGAAATAATTTTAAAGGCTGAAATTAAAAGCTAAGTACGCTTGTGTTTCTTGGGAGCCGCTTTGCGCCACATAATTCCCAGCCATTCTCACCGCTCTACATGTCAATGTTGGCAATGTGTTAGCGCTTAATGCTAATGTGTTTTCAGACTTATTTCATTCTTAGAAGTAGCGTAGCGTAGAGAAACATTATTGTACTTTATGAATAGCAAAATAAAGCATTAAATAAAAAGGAAGTGTATTTCGACTAACTTAGTTTTTAAAATGCATAACAAAGCTACTGGTAAAAAGTTAACTCATACGACTAGGTACATAACATATTACGTACACAGGAAGACAAGTCTTTTTGTAGGCTGTTCTAAGATGAGAAAGCTGACAAAGTACACTAATATGAAGACGTCGAGGCTTTTATCCACTATATAAAGAGTTGGTCCTAACGACACAATGCCTTAATCTTCTAGGTTATTACGCTGACGCATGCCACCTATTGTGGAAGCCTCACAATTGTTCACAATAAAGCAATTGGTAGATTTTTAAGCGAGATTGCTATTGAACTATTACAAAACGATACATCCAGAGCTTCTAGGAGTAAATGATACGTTATGGCAATGTTATATCTATATTGCAAACGATAGATAGTTAAACAAAAAGTCTTACAAATAAATACTAAAAGTACTGAAATGTGAAATTAAAATGACAAACTAAATTATTACACAATTCCAATTTCTATGTGAAAATCCATTGTGAATCATTGGAAAGAGCTAATCTGAAAGAAATGAGAAGAAAATTAGATAAAGAGCTATTTCTCAAAGGAACGCAGATGGCTAATATAGCAATGGGAAATTGTAAAAGTCCGCATTTTTTATATGGGAAACAATTTATAGAAAAATGCGATAGAGATATGCTCGTACACTCAGTTAGACGTCAATTTATTACCGATCACTCTATCTACCTATTCAAGAGTGTTTTTTATGAATCTACGAATTTGTAGCTTCAATCCTCGGCTTAAAGAATATAAATAATTTTTTTAAATATTTAAGTAATAAATCAAAAACAGATATAGATCTAAGATTGCCCGCAACGCTTCGACCACATATTCGCCATAGTACGGGAAACAGAACCGGAACGCCACTGAATGTACCGGGTCGTACCGTGTACACTTCTCCAAATAGCTCACACTCCTTCACCACCATCTCGCAAGGAACTGTCGACGGTAATGCGGTAACAAAAAAAACTATATTAGTGTACGGGATTTCGCGAGTCGGCGTAATCTACGCGGTGAATCCTTCACCGGCACTCGGCTTTCACGTCTCCCTCGACCGTCATAATGCCTCTAATGTCACTTAATTTACCGTCTAGAGCCTCCTCAGGTGAATGCAGCCTACGAGAGTTGGTTTAATATAAAAATTCGCTCGTTTTTTTCTCCCGTGACGCGGGATTTAACGTTATACTGTTGCCTCTTTTGAGAGTAAACGCGTAGAAGTAATGGGATTATGAGATCGGTAGTTTTGGTTTTCGCTAGAGAGGGTTTAAAGGGAAATTAAATTATATAAAAGCTGAATTGAAATCAAAACAGAACTGGCAAAGGCGTAGCAGCTGCGCTATTGACGAAATTAAAAATGTAGGTATGACGATGAAAATGTTGTTCAAGGTGTGACGTATTCACGTACAGCGCTGAGTTTTGAGTTGTAAATTAAATGTGAATATAGGTACATATACACATACATAAATATGTGTAGGTATATACAGATACATTTAGCCTTTGGGATATTAAAAAAAGCAGTAAAGTCGAAACCACACTGAACTTAACATTGATAAGAGTTGTAACTGATAAGGAATTAAAAAATTACACTTAAGTTTTTAATTATTAATTTTATCAACAGAAATTATTGTTACAACTGTGGTTTCAACACGCATTTTTTTTGCTACATGTACCTACCTATTATTACATCCAATTTTTTCCTGATTGCGCTAGTATGTGACAAAGATTCAGAATTTCAAAAAGGCGGAAATCTTTTTATTAGAGAATTAAAATGATTACAAAAGAACTATTTAGGAAGTGACCAATAGTCGCCAATTTGGAACGGTAGTGCCGAGTCAGCGCTCCAGAGGCGGAAACGCTTAGCGAGCCAAGTTCGTTATTACGACGTTAACGAAACAGGGTTAACGACAAACTTTGCCATTATAGCGTTACTCGTCAAAACATAGTGCTGACGAAGCGGATTACACGCAGGAAGAACGAAATAAAGGCGGAATTATTACCGCGTCGACGATACGGAACTTACGGTAAACTCAGCTTATCTCGAAGCTCTCAATTCAAAAAATTTGCTGTTGTAACTGATAATAAAATTATCAATATTAAAAACTATTATTTATTAGTAACTCTTTCTTATACAGTTCAGATTAGTAAATTGATTAAAAGTTCATGTTTATCTTCTGAATTCAAAAACGTTCTAAATTTAAATAAAATATTGTATTATACAAAATGGCTGCTTAGATAAATTGCTTGCGTCATGTCATCACATGACATGAAACTCCTAAACTGTCTATTATGTACAAATTAAGAACTTAGAAATGTTTTTGTGAGTGAAATGGAACACCGTGCACATAGGTAATTAACAGATAGATAATTTTTGAAAATATTGAAGTTTTGTTGAGAGTTTGACAAATTATTCCCTACTTTTTTTTGATGTCCGAATATTTTTTAATAAGATAGTTTTCTCGTCTATATGCGTTGATTATTAGTGATGGAGCTATGATTGATGCTTGTGACAATATATTTAAACCACTTATGTTTTTATCATTGTCTGATTATTGTTTGCCTTACCTACATATGTTTTTAACTCACGAATAAGTTTGTTGTTCAGACTTACAAACTGAAGATCAATGTGATATTATTATATGTAGGTACAAAATAAAATACTTACAAAAATAAATAAATACAAAGGTTAGTTATTAAAAATCTTGTGATGATAATTAAGGAACCGAAAAAAGTTCCTTGTAGCAACATGTTTGTCTTATTCCATGATACACAAAGAGCAGCTTTCCTCAAACGTCAAGGAAATTACATGGCCTAGTTTGTTTGTAACTCTTTGAACCTTACAAGCCCTTTTGAAGTATAGCTAGGACTTACAGGCCGCACCTTCTTAGACAAAAGAAGAACTAACTATAAAGGGAATTTTTAAGAGTACTCACTTGTAAATTTCAGCTAAACGGTGCCGTATATGAGGAGACGAACATCCTGGAACAATAGAAATGGATATAAAATTAAAGGAATACTTTTTGTAAGTTGTGTAAATATTTAGATAAATATCTAGTCAATCAAAATACATAATTAATATATTTTTACGAATAGTAGAGGCCATTCCCGAGAAACAACTTTTAACACCTCAAGTGTTCCGTATAATCAATCATGTCTGCTTTTCCTTACTGGTCGTACTTTCGCACTAAATCAAAAAACGTAATTAATAGTGATTTATTAAAATACAGAAGCTTTAACACTATTTAACGGCTTAAAGTCTTCGTAAATGTAAGTAAAATGTTGGTAATGAAAATTTTTGTTGTAATCCACTTACAACAAGCAATCGTCAGTGAGATCATTGACACACAAAGGTTACAGCCAGCCAAACAAAAAATACACCAAATGAAAATTAATTGAGTTAAATCACGGTACACTAAGTTTGTAATTACACTGGTTCCCGTACATGTTAAACCTGAACACTAAAGCTCCTCAGTCGCTTAAGGGAATAATTAAGTAGAAGCGTTACTTCTATCACCGAGTCTAGGCTATATTTTTTCGGCCTTTGTACTGACTCCTAAGGAACTTGAGTTCAAAGAAATATCATCTAATATGTTAACTACAAAGAATATGTAATGAACCACTCCGTGCAAGAAATAAATTAAAGCCAACGATGGAAAATACATTTTTAAAATTATTTCTATTGATTGCTTTAATGAACTAACGCTACAGCCTTAAAGGTTGATAAAGAATACATTGCAATTAACAAATGGAGCAAGTTACAAGTAAATTTAGGTACACGCGCTCACGATCATAAATTTGAGTACATTATAGGTTCTCTCAATTCTATATTAGGCTATCTAACTCTTTAAACGTTTCTGTTATTTACTCAAATATGTAATCGTTTTCTAATCTAATCCATTCTCCGTTCCGAAGAAGTGGACAATATAAACAGTATGAGACAATCAGCTAATGGCTACAGGCTACAGATGATCTCGACTTGTTTGCAGTGCAATCCAGCGACGTCGACGAGCAAGCTAGCTCAATTTGACTAGCTTCAAGTAGTGTTTATTCCATTATAATCAGATATATTAATAATGACATATACCTCATAACATAAAACAACAAAAAAATTAGAAAATATGTGATTAATTTTAGGAATAGACTGCAAAGATTGTAGTAAAGATGAAGAAGTGTAAGTGTAGATATAACATCACTGACTTCGTCATCAGTGCGGTTTCAGACCAGTTACGTAGTAAAGTGACCTTAATAATTAAGTCATTTTAAAATGTTTAGAGCCTATTCTACTAAAATTTAATATGCATTTAACTGATTTCTATTGGTTGTGCTGATCCGTGAACAGATAAAGAAAAGGCTACGACACCGCTTAACTTTTTGAATTGAAATGTTTAGGTTATTTTACTTAACGTCTCAGCATTTTTGATCTCAATATTTCAAACGATTATTTTGTTTGTGCTTTTAGCGTGACCTCAATTAAGGATAACAGGGCTAATTGAAAACAGTAAATATCTGTTTAAAACTTTCTGTGTTTATTAATTATACGCGGACGAAGTCACAAGCACTTCGTAATACACAACTAACTAAAAACCAAATGAACATGTACCTACTACATCCGCGCTGGCAGACTATCTACCACATGATTTATGTCTAAAGAATAAAATTACATCTAATATTTGCGAGGTGTCCTTTATCAGACATCAAACGTGAAGCAGGAGCGGCGCTGGCGCCGGCGGGCCGAGGGCCGACCGCGTGGGCAGCACGCATCCAAAGCAAAAAGCCGCTCGCGCTGCGGCATTCCTCCACCGAACCGGTCCGTGCTCAATGAAAGCCGAAGCCAACCTTTATGAACACCACGTACAACCAATAACCAACTCTAATGATATCAATCATTAAGTATAAAATCCAGTAGTAGACTAAACACGAACGGCAGATGAGAGAAAATTATAATCATATTATAAGAGCAATACCGGATAAAAAAAAATTGAATGATGGCACTGACGCAGAATATCAAACGGACGTTAAACCTCGACGTATTGTACCAGGGGATATGATTGATGGATTGAAAATGAAAGTAAATCCAGAAAATGTGACTGAGAAAAAAATTGGAGAATAAATGTACCTATCGCATTAGATATCCGATACACTTTTTAATTTTGTAGATACTCAATTCTTATAGGTAGATACCTATTATAATTTTTTCTTGTTAACTTTATCGTAACAATATTAGACAAAAAATTAGTAGGTACGGCTCATGTTCCAAACCAATAAAAAATATAACTCACTAGCTTCCTGGAAGAAACTTCTCCGGTGGTCCAGTAAGTTTCCTCAATGCTAATCACGTTTGGATAACTTAACAAGATGTGGTTAATTGGTTTATATGTACAAATGCTTAACAGTACGGATAAGGAATTTTGAACTGAACATAATTCAAAAAATCATAGAAACGCGTCAATGTAAGAACTAAGAAGCATTACCTTTTTATTTTTAGCAATTAAGTACATTACATCAATTACAACAATCATAATTAAATACACCAAATTGATAAATATATGACGACATCAAAAAGGTAGACTAAGTGGATAAGCACGAAGTAAATGGATCATGTAGCGTAGACTAAACAAGGCAGTTCAATTAGCAGGCAGGAGCGTGTGGGCAGTGACGTCACAAAAGGACGCGGCGCGGCGTAGCGTAGGTAGACCGTCCCAATCGTTCCGGGAATCCTAGCCGTGGCATATCGTAAACTCCTGCGCATAATGCCGCCTCATCTTTACCGAACCCGACGCCACAGATACGAGATGCTATTTTAAATTCCAAGACATTTTTTGCTCCTTTTGTAACGGCATTATTTCGGATACGTTTAGATTATTAGAATTGGTATTTGAAATACGGATCAGCAAATATTAAAAGATAAAGTTGTTACAGAATTGATTAAAATTTCGAATTTAAAAAAATACTTATTAGCTAATCGTTTTTTCATGTTAAGGAACTAGTTAACGAGTGTGCGCTTTAAATTATTACGCCGACACTGCGGCCCATTGGTATCCACTTTCCACGACTTCCAACTTTAAGTTAGGTACCTAAGTATACGAAAGAATTACCTAGAACGGCCTTCATACTTGTTTCTGTAAACTATATTTTGCTTGCTTCTTAACTGGCATCCATATTTTTTCCGAAACAGAAGACAAAATTCCCGAGTAAGGCTAAAACATTTAAATATTAGAGCCTATGTAAACCATAGTGATCGCTTAGATTATTACGATGCTATTTATTTAAAATCAAATTAAAAGAGAGTCAAATAAAGTAAATTTTTTAGTCGCTCACAAAATATACACAACGGACCCGAAACCCAAACAAATACAAGTGAAATATTCCGGAAATATTACAATTGCCAGCTCTATCGTAAGCAATTTCGAAATTAAAACTTCTCGTTTCTAAGGTTTCAGAACTTTGAGAAACCTAACCGAGGCTTTCGTAATTTTATTTCCAACTCCAATTAAATTTTGAGATGGAATGATTTCGTCCGGTCGTCGGATCTTGCTCGTCTAACAAGTGTAGGGGGATGTAAAGTAATAAAAAAATGTGCGTGTGATCTGAAGGTATTTAATTAAATTTTAGTTCATTCGCACCGGTCAATACTCGATTTCCAATAACTGTTTCATCAAGTATACCCAGTCAAGTTTGAGGTAAAGGCCATTTATGTATATAATTGAAGACGGTCACATATTGGGTCGCGCGATTAAAGTTTCCTTACAGTTGAGTCATGTAAGTGTGTATCAGCCTTGTGGGAGTTGAGTTGATAGGACATTCCGTATTAATTAACTAAATAAGTCTGCCAAAGCGAAGCGAGCTTCTGAAACAGGCGACGTTGGCGACTTGCAAGTTGTCAGTCGCGTGTCAATAAGACAGCGAGAGACACGGCGGATTTAAGTATGGGGCCGGGGGCGTCGGGCGGCGCCACCCCGGTGTGTGGTTTCCTTTTGATGTCATCTTCGCGCAAACTTTGCTACGGATCGGCTTTGAGATAGAGAGACGGAGAGTGACTAATTTGGCCCAGCATTTGATCTCGGGAACTCCGATGTTGGCGTCTCGCTCGCACCCGCCTCCCGGTTCGCCGCCGCCGGGAAGCTCTTTGCAAAATTTCGCTTTGATCGCAAAGTTAAATTATATGGGAATTGAGCATTAAATGGATACACATGCGAGGAGTACGCGAGCGCCCCGGTCGCCTCCGTTCGGACCGAACGGGTGATATTGTCAAAAATAAATCTCTAGGGAGCCTTTTGACGATTACGATGACTTACATAAATAATGAGAGACGAGTCACTTTCAAAGTTATACATTTGTGAGAGCGGCGCTTGTATTTAACTCCGCCTAATTTGCCGCGAGTACGCAGTACCTTTGAGAGCTTCGTTTTTACTAGTTTACGAAACAGATATTTGCGCCCGCCTTTCCCTTTGATACAGCACTTTGTGGAGCATTTTACACGAGTTTCTTTTGAGGCCATTCAGACGGTGAGTAACGAAAGGCTGTCTTTGATAAACACGTGCGAGGACTCTTCAGTACTTATTAGGGGTGCTCTCTTTGAAAGTGCTTCTTGTGAAATCTATTTGAAACGTTCAAACTCAAAGCGGCTACGATGAAATGAAAGCCGCGCTAATTAAACTGTCACTAATATAATTATGTCAAAAAATTGAATCGCCGTTTCACTTCTATTTAAGAGAGCGTATTTCAAATTAAGTGCTACAATGAAAATATTTTAGCGGCTTCGAACATTAAATACATAAAATGAAAATAAAAGGATAGTATTCCTGCTATATACGCCATCGTAGTGCTCGCGTGGACTAGACACATGCGAGCCGCGACAAAAGGAGCTATTAGTAGGTTATTAATGTTAGGTCACACACCCCCCAGACTCAAAGTCAAAGACGACTCCACAAAGTGGCGCCTTTGTGAGTGCCGCCGCCGCCGCGGGAAACGCTCCGTGTTTCCACTCACTCCTTGCGACAAACTCTTTGTCTTGTGTCGCCTCTCACAATACTTTCACGAGTAATAGACAACCGAATGAGTTCGCAATCAAATTCATTTCAGCTTAGAGCGCACATGATTTTAAACTTTAAAATCAATTACATTAAGTATAATATATATTACTACGACTACAAATTTACCATTTCATTAATTAAATGTAAGTTCCCGTTAGTAATGAGTGAATTTTATTTGAATAAAATTCTCTTTGAAGTCACCTAGTGTGTACAATTAACATCAGACGGTACGATGAGATTATTACGTGTTAGTGAATTCGCCTGTATCGATGACTCGTTCGAGATCAAAGACTTTAGGCAAACTTTGATGTTTAATGCTAAAAAGATTTGAGCGATGTCTTTGTCGAGGAAATTCGAAGTATGGGTCGTGTGCTTTAAGTTAGAGGCGACTTTGTGCCGGCCTCTTAACACGACAAAACTTTGATACAAAGGACGGCGAATGCAGCCCGGCTACTGATGAAAAAGTAACGAGTGCACTTGCATAATAAACTTATTTATAAGCAGAAATTATTATGTCTTTGTATTAGATTTTATTCAGCGATATGTACAATCAAAGCCGAGTTTGTGCTTTGTGTGTGTTATTATTACCTATACAAGGTTTATAATTACAAAAAAAAATTATAATATGGTCGATTTACTCATTTGAAAGGCATAATGTTTCCACGTTAAATATTTGATATGATTCAAAAGTTAAAAATTATAACGAAAGAGGGTTTCCAAGAAGAATTCGTTATAGAAGTTTTACGTTAAAAGAAATTTTATTTTCACAAATATTCTAAGAGATAAAATAAAGCTGCCTAGCAGCGTTATCATCAAAGCGAACACTACAAAAGAAAAAACAATCAAGTCCAATATAATACAAGCGCTTTGTAAGAAATAAAATCAAAGGGACACCTAATTCATAAATTGCAATTACACCGGTAGTCCGCCTTCGGAGTGAAGAAAAAAATTAGAAACGGACAGATTACGAACACTAAATTTAATTACAAAGCGAACTGGAACATAACAAATTGAAGAGGATAAACGCGACAAAGTAAAAGAGAAAACACACCCGAAAAAGGAAACTCGTAGCATTGATATAAACGAAATTTAAATTAAGTACAAAGGGAAAGGAGATGAAAAAAAATCCTTTCATTGAAAGCTCTCATCCCCGAAGTCAGAGGGCCGGGCGGCTACATCAAAGACACCTTTCTCCCGTCTCTGGCCTTATCTGCGCGAAACCGAGTTTGGAAATTAGCAGAGCGATCCTTTTCCTCGGCGAGTCAAAGAAGACGCTTGCGCACCCTTTCAGCCGCTTTTAGCATTACGCTTTCATAAGAGGTTTTTTGTATGATACGCGACGGACAGAGGACGAAGGTAATGCGATAATGTACCTAATGACATATTTTATTCAGGCTTTAAAGCGTCGACTTCGCTTAATTCAAAGGCGTAACGCTAATGTGTTGGGATTATGCGGTGCAGAGTGCTGTGTGAATGATTTTTGAATTTTCTCCTGTTTTTAATGAAATGTAGGTTTCGACCTATTCTATATCTGAGTACAAAATGCTTTTATTACCCATTTATTTTAATTTTAAAGTTACTTACGGCGCAAGGACGTCTGAGGGATTAACTACATATAATAAGTATCTAGTATCTACCTAGGTATATGAAAAAGTTAAGTTCTGCATAAAATATGTTTTATTACGATATTACCTACGTGATAATATTTTATAATATAGATAAGCCTATTTAATACCTATTTACCACAATATTTTTGGACATATTTACTTCTAAGTACTAAAT
>DWNH01001330.1:0-11654 GCA_018249895.1 Tiana niger
GTCTTCATCAACCCATCATTGTCCCACCGCTGGGCACGGGTCTTCCCTCAAATGTGAAGGTTGTGGGCCATGTTCCGCCACACTGGCCAAGTGCAGGTTGGTGGACTTCACATATCTTTCGAGAACGTTATGAAGAACTCTCAGTGTACGTTTACCTTCACCAAAGAGCATGTGATAATTTATAATGAGCACATAGTATAGAAAAAATCTGAGGTGCGTGCGGGGATCGAACCCGGACGCACCAGAACGGTAGGCTGAAATTCAACCACTAGGCTATCACTGCTTAGTATCTAACCTTAATAGATCCCTTTATGTATTCTTAATTGATTGTCTCTAAATATGCTTTCGCTTATCAACTAAGACAGGAAAATAGCGGAATTAGGTTACTTGGGTGCCGTAATCCCATTAGTGGCGTTGCTATTATGAGGAAATCAGTTACGGATTCACGAGCGCGAACTAATCACGTTATCTGAATCTAGCTGTGTAGATGAAAAATGATTTCACCGCGACAGTCATCCATTTTAATTGTTTGGTTATCATTCATACAGCGCTGTGTTCTGTGAGTAGTTTTTCTTTACGTAACGAATGGATGTGAATTTGTGCATTCTTCTTTTTTTATTGAATAAAAGTAAGTTGAATAAAAGCAAACGAGTATGCGGACCGCCTAGTATTAAGTGGTCTTGCAACTTTGCTATGACCCACTGCTGGAAATTACCCATAACCAGCAAGACCTGGAGCCTACTTCGCCACGCTGCAAATGTGGACTGGTTGTGAGAAGGCTTACGGCCGAAATGAATATTCAATCTATCCGTACCTTGTATTGTAATGTGTATGTGAAAAAGACTTTTTACGCGCCAAAAAAAAAATATAGATTAAAATTGATAAATTACGATTTTGATACGCAGATTACAGAACTATCTCAGTACAAATCGTTTATAAACTCAGATCGCTCCTAATTTTAATCTGTGGATTGAATATTAATTTCGGGCGTTAGTGGTCAACCTATGTCGGACATCTTCAAACTGTCCTCAAGGTTTTGGCAAAATGTAAAGACTACGAAGTTTTTATTGACATACTTGAACCAATGGGTTTGTGTCTGCTGAAGCTGAATGCGAGTAAAATTATGCCAATAGCGTTCACCCCCTCGCGCCCGAAATCGTTTAAGCGTGTGTATTATAGTAGGTTGGCTCTGTCGACCAGGAAGTACCACTGCCACGCCCAGTTCTACCATGAAGCATTTTACTGTATTGAACATGTCTAGGTAGATGTCACTTAACGCCACGTGAGCTGCATGTTTGGTGATTTTTACTATTCAAGCAAATTACACATTGGATCGAAGCCTATGGTATTACGTATAGAGTATATTATATACTAAAGGAAGAATAACATGATAACCTATATAAATAAATAAATACCGAAGAGCAGGTGATAATTTATAATACGCTCATAATATAAAAAAATTAGAGGTGCGTGCGGGGATCGAACCCGGACCAACCGGAACGGTAGGCTAAAATTTAACCACAGGACTATCACTGCTCTTAGTACTGTCTTAAGGTCTAATAAGATGATAACCTATACATATACGATGTGGCCATTAATTTAAAAGGACACTGACCCCAACAGATACGTAGGCTACGTAGGAACAGTCAAAGGCGTTGAAGATTCGATATTAAGTCCTGTAAAAGTACTTAAGTTGTTTACTGGCTTTCTGCCAACTCTGGCCACAGATGGATTCAAACATTATGGATAAGTTCCGTCTAATAAAACAAATGCAATAACACTCTAGCCAGTTGATGTAGATTTGATGTTCTTTCTTGATATTCTTCTATTTTTTTACTGAATAAAAGTAATGAAATGAAATTGTTTTTATTCATTACAAGGTATTTACATACACTTTAAAATTTATAAGTTCAACGGCTTTAGGCGCTCTTTTGGCTATCGTGGACCGGGAGAAAAAAGCCGGCGGAAAGAAACTCTCGGTACTCCTTTAAAATCAGTTACATTACACATTCGCAGCTAAAGTAGCGATGTTATTGCACATGGTAGAAGGTAGATTATTTCAGGACAATTCCGGATTTTCTAAACGTAGACCCTATGTGAGACTTGAAACTGCTCAGATTGACATTGAATCTAGGACCATAAGAATAGAAAGTTCGACGGATATATTATATCGGGAAAATTCGCGGAGATACTAATAGTCTTAAGTAGGGAAATTTGATAATAATTGAATTCTCAGAATTACTAATGATTACAGACTATAAAGTTCGACTGGCCTCTTGGTCTAGTGTTAAGCGAATCGGACTACTAGACAGGAGGTCATGGGTTCGATCCCCACAGCACGAATATGTGTTGTGTCTGGGTGTAATATTGTATGTATAAGTATATATTAACAAAAAAAAAATTATTAACGTTTATCAGTTGTGTAATTACCATAGCACAGGCCCTGCCAAATTTGGTTTTAGATGGCCGTGTGAGTTGTGAAAAATATATTTATATTTATAACACTCTTATTTTAAGCACGATAAAAAAGCTTTTATAACAGCATAATTTAATACTGATACAGGAGTAAATTTGAATATTAATCGACTGTGAAAAGCGTAATCATAAAAAATAATCTGGCAACCGTAATTCCGTAATTGGCACGTCCTATTTTCCCGAACCCCGTACGAGATTGCTTTGATTAGACCCACATACATTGTGTTGTAACCGATATCCTGAGGGGATATAGAGTGTGGTACAATATCGTCGCCGCTAAAGCAATCAACAAGTTAATTCTGGGAGACTCTTTATTAGGTATAGTGTGAGGATTAGAAATTACTTTCTATATAAAACTTGCACTATAAGTATGTACATACAAAATTTATTACGCTTTAAAAAGAATTTGCGCGAATCTAAAATAATCAGTGGTCGAAATTTGAAATTAATTCAATAAACCTGTATTTTAGTAATAATAAAAAACATATCTATTACAAAAAATAATAATATCTTTTACAAAAATAATAACTGTATGTTTATGTTTTTCCTCTATTTGTTCGGGTCCTTCAATCTTTTATTTATCAAAAACTTTCAGAACGATTGATGTAGCTAAATTTTGAAACCTGCAAGCCATCAATTAGCGAATGGATTAGCAATAGTTTTATGTACTGGATTAGCAAGAGTTTTATTTACTTCCATTTATTTTATTTATTTAAAATTGTTTGTACACAATAACATTATAGAGACAAAAAAGAAGGAATGTTGTACAATAAAGGCGTTGATTATTTAGGTTATATGTAACACATATTTTATGTTAATACCTATTAGCTTTCTGCGCGGCTGCTCCTCCGAGCACGCAGTATGATTAAAAAGGTTACAAATTTCTGTTCACGTATTACTATAACGATATGTTTCCAATAATAATATGAATTGATTGCGCACATCTCCACAAGCGACAGTAACATTAACGTGACGATAACTCGATTGCAAATATCTTTTTCTCTCTTTATGAAGTTGACAGAGTCTGTACATTTGAAGTAGTTCGCAGTTCTCGCTTTTACAAGATGTCAACACGGCTTGTTGTTCGTCGGGTGTGCAGAGTTGGAGACACTTGACGGCGAATGGCCGCCTGAAATTGCGTATTCACGGCTTTACTGAGAGTCGAGCGCGGCTTCAGACCCTTTCAAGTGCTGGAACTCGGTTTTAATGTCTTGGTTTTTCTTACTGTTCGCAGCTTCGTGATATTCGAATTGAGATGTTGATTTCTATTGAGTGTAGAGTAAATTTTGAGAGTTAAAGTGAATACAACTGATTTGTAAACGTTTCGTCATTTAAATTATAAAAATTGTTCTATAGTTTCTTCTAGTAGTTAGTTACAGTTGCTTTAAAACTTTATACATATTGTTACCCTCAATGGTTTCTTAAGATATACATATGTATTTTAATCATGCGCAAGCTAGTCGGTAATATTTTCTCAAAGCTGAGTTATAAATATCCCAGGCGTTCTTTCTCGGTAACTTGATATGGTTTAATTACTACGTAATTTAATATTGAAATAATCCTATCTTTATATACTAAACAATTTTCTAGATTCTCCTGCATAATTTCTGCAAATTAGTACATCTACATGGCCGGAGTTGGAGAGTTGAGTTTTTAGCCATTCCAATAATTGTTTTGTATTTTATGTATTTTATTGTCTCTGTTATACAATGTGCAAGTTAATAAAATTGTTTTTTTTTGCAGATTCACTTTTGATATGATAGTAAGATAAGGCAACTGTGTAGGTCATAACTTGTAGCGTAGGTACTTGTAACGTATAAGATGGGTAGCTTTTAAAAGCTTTGAAACATGTTAAATTAATTTAGTCGAAACGCAGTAACTCGCTTGTGCTATAACATTTAAGTCCGTTTAAAGTTTTAAGCTTACGAGCTTATTGTACACTTATTTTCGTATTTAATTTTAGCAAAGAAGTGAATGAGAACTCAGAACAACTAAGAAAATTAGATTGCAATGCTCTATACAAGTATATTATGAATGTCTGTCTATAAATATTACTATAAAAGTGAAAGTATTAGTAGGGGGTAGGCTGCCGCCCGGGGAAGTAGTAGGTGGCAAGTACCACCGCCACACACAGATCTACCGTGAAGCAATTTATTGTGTTTCGGAACGAGGGTGTGGATGCCGGAGTTCACTAAATACGAGGCGATCATTTTAGTCCTCAGAAGTAGCAACGCATCTTTTTTCGATTTCAGGTAGGATTAAGGTACTACTTGACGTTGCAAGTGGATGTCCATGGGTTGCAGTGACCACTCAACACCAGGTGGCGTGCACGCTTGTTTGCGACTTTTATTCAATAAAAAAAAGAACACCTAGATAATTTTTCCAATATTTTGAATATTATAAAACTTGTGGAAAAGCAACCAATGAACCAAATTTTTTCAACAAGATACTTATAAGTAGGTAAGTTATCGCGATCAAGCTTTGCTAGTGTTTGTCACGTCCATTGATGATATAGTGAATCTAGCTTCTGATATGTTTTTTGAGAAGATGAAATGGATGTTCTGAGAAAGTGGCGTGATCGAATGCGAGTAGGTACACTAAGACGGATTGAGCTTTTTGTTCGACATTAGGTTTTATAAAACAAAGTAAGATATTTTTTTAAGATAATTCTCGGAGTTGTCTTTTGTCGTATTTTAATTTCATTTTTCTAATAAATCTCACAAAAGCAGTTTGGACTTTTAATTTCGCTTTGTATAACGTAGAACATGACTGTAACTTTTAAACTTTGGTCCTTGTTAAAAAGTTAAGAATCTCCTTCTTTCCTACCCTTGTGGATAACAATATGTAAATGAGGTATTGTATTTATTCTGAAAAGAATTTCAAACATTTTACCCATCATAGAATTCAAGTTCTACCATTTCTACCATTTCAACTACAAATAAAAAATATATTCCTACTAACACAACCTCGGATTATAAAATTAAATTTATCGGGACAGGTTTTTATTAATCAACAAATCAATAAATAAACATTAAATATCATCAGCTCTGGTGACAATTGTGGCGACACTTTAGTGCTACATAGACTGTGATGTGTGTACGGAAATAATAATAAATAACGCCTCCCATTCCTATGAGTGGGGCTATCCGTATGGGGCTATGCCCATATTATGGTTCCCGTCGTGGGTGCCATGGACACATACAAAGATACACACATACAGACACATTCACATCCAGATCGGGAATAGAACTCTAAATTTTTCATTTAAATATCTGACCCGCCAGAAATCAAACCCAGGATTCTCGAATAGAGTATGGTAACCACTACACTGAAAGTAAAGAAAGAAAGTACTTCTTCTGAAATGAGCCTAATGTAAATGGGAGTGCTTAGGGCACGCGCGGTAAGAGCTCTAATCAAAAAACCCTTTGAGATATTGAGATCAAATAAAGTCTATAAACACATAAATTGTATAAGGTTTAGTAAACCTTATACAATTTATGGAAATTTCATTAAAATCCGATCTGCTGTTTCGGAGCTAAATAATTGAGCGTTTATAGTAAGGCTATAATCATAAAACTGTTTGATATATGTATTAATATCGAATAAAGTCCGTTTATTTATTTAAAATTGCCTTTATAATAAATATAATAATAAATTAAAACAGTGCTGGGCAGTGCAGGCTTTTTTCTCTCAGTCTACATTGTTTCGCTGTACATCTGACCTGTCATGGTCTGAACCATCACGAAATTTATATGTTACCATTGCTCTGGTGTGTTCTTAACAAAAATAACAATTACGCAAAACGAACAAAGTCTGTTGAAAATATTTTTTTCCTCTTTGTGTTTAGTTTAAAAAAATCTACACCTTTGTATACGGAGTTTCTTTTATGGTATACAAAAAATAGATTGCTTTTAAAATAAGTCTAGCGGTTCACGGAAGTCTTGCGATAAACTGTATACATTTACTTCACACGTGACGTGTGCGTAGATTGAAGTATCGCATATAGGTATATACGTATTTTCTGTTACTTTTATACAAGTGACTAAGTCTGTCGCGATTATTCGCTGAGTATCTAAATCAATTAATACCTAGATCACTAACATATCGTTACATGCAACTTGTCGAGAGAATTCTCGAGTGTTTTAGGAACGGCCAGTCCCGCGTACTATATTGATTACGCACCATACATACATATGTATGTAAGTATTATGCCTAAAAAAGTGTCACCGCACTATTATTTTCATGATTGATGACTTGTACGTCCTGGCTGCGGCGCGGAATGAAATGAATGAAATGAAGTCATTGATCTCGAATGCTAAATGTCAATGTTTCGCGAAGAAAGGTGTAGCCGTCGCGACGAGTATAAATCGCAATGAGTAGTGGCACTAAATCGACGCTGAATCGAATTTTGAAATTATCAGGGATTGTCGGACGTACTTAACTAACTTATTGTATTATATACGTCTTAATATCTATGTCCATTTTACCATAACATTGTGAATTTGTATGTATAAAATATTGATTGTTAGAAACTTTATGTCTATAAACTTCAGCCGGAATAAGTGGCACGCACTTCCAAATCAATAAAATAAAAAAAAGTTACTGTAAGAAGACATTAATCCTTTCCTGCTACATGATAACGACAGGAAGTACTTTATTTCTTCTATCAGTGGCTATTGCAACAATTAATTGTTATTCACGCTTGATTTTTTTCTCCGTTAAATGATATTTTGTTCGCTGTTTCCTTCTAAGCGTGTCTATAGAACAACGAAGGCTTCGGAGCTTCGGAGCTTGTAGCTTAATAATTATTGAATATAGACTTTCGATATGTAATTAAAATCTTCAGTACGTAGGTATATCTAAGCCCAATTAGCGATAATCACATGTTGAAGATACATTTCCCTAGACATACTAATTAAGCCCCTGCCACTCAGGAATGGTGTACAAATAAGACAATGCTGAAACTATTATCAGTGTGATACAATGTTACGTGTAACAGAGCAACTTTAGATATACTTTAAGTACAATTCCTATGCTTTCAATTGAATACATTATACAGCATAGACTATTGAATAATGCACTTATTATATAGCCAAAGACTTATATTTTATATTACGAGGTACTACGAAACGGGAAATTTTATTTGTTTTAAATGAATAGCAAAAGATTATAAATCTAATGTTATTTTGTCGTTTTATTACGTGTAAAATTTTTTTTTTAATATCCCAATTTCATTTCTCACGTGGAATTTTTAACTAACCTAGACTGGATTTCGTAACGTTGATTTGATTATGACTTTACGTAATCTATGAGAATGACAACAGTTGTGCATGTCACAGTTTGTCCAACGATGGGCCCGGCACTAACGCCATCTGTTGACAACTCTCATACAAAATTATTAATTTAGGTTTTTTAAATTCTTTTGGGTTTTTGTAATTATATTATTTCATGAGACGAACAAAACAAAAACAATAATGAATATTTAAATCAGTTGAACCCTTTTCTAGTTTTTGGGAATTTTTATATATGGATGGATGAAATGGTCACGTGAAGTGTATTTGAATTTTCCGATACAGTAGATAATGAAAATTGAAGATTGGATGTCCAATAGTACCTACTCGAATTACAATTCCAGTGTCGTGCATGATAAGCAAAAAAAAAACGCTTACAACGACCGTGATAACGATTTGATTATTTTCCATTTGGTTTTGGTATATTGGCATTTTACAGCTAAAAATATTAGCCTTTACAGCAGGCTATGGATTAAAAAATTTTTACTACCTACAGAGTAAATAATTCTTGACTTTACGTGTCATAGATTTAAGAGAAGAAGCGTTACATAGGTAACAGCAGAAGTAGGCAAGTATATTTTGAAGATAATGAAAGATGGTTTTATAACTAAGATAATATTAATCTGCCTTAAAGTAGTACAAAGAAGATACAATATTTAAGTTCTTTATATAAAAATTTGCTGTTAACGACACGGTTAATAAATTTTAACATATAATCGTATTATAAGAAAATGAATTTATAAATGAAACATTAAATAAAAATTCGCTCCTCGGTAAAATAATTTAGCTTTTAAGTTCATGACGGAAAGTTGTGGCCATCTACTGCCAGGAATATTATAGGTCAATGTTTCCACACCGGCAAACTTTCACATGCCTACGACTTCAGATTATTCTTAAATATGCAAGTACTATGTGTATTCAGTATAATTTTAAATTCAAGATGACCGCCGCGGCGGTGTAAAATGGCGAATTATATATTTTTGTAAACCTACAATTTTTATGATAATGTAAGAGCTTGTCGAGAGATTAACCTGCTTTAACAAAAAGTAATTTTTTTGTTTTAAGATTTGTGTTTAAGACGTTTTAAGTTTATATTTTCCTCGTGTTAATCTCCATAGCAGCATCAAAATTGTGAACAGAATGATTAAACACGAGTTTTTACGAAATAAGTTACAACATAATACCGCTGCCCTGTTATGTTGGGTCTTATTTTGTATAAAATTCTTTCATAGCCGAACGCTAATAAAAACTTTTCGGCAATTTTCTTTCCAGAAATTGCGTGGGGCAATACATTATACACACCATTAATGTATAAGCTGTCATTTGATGAATACTCTGTTATGAAATTTTAATACATTTGACAATTCTGAGATTGCTATTTCCCGTGGGTTCATTTTTTTCAAATAATATATTAGACGCGCTATGGCCCGGGGCGGCGCGGTTTTCTACCTAATCATGCCATTTACGGGAGTGAAAACTATTCCATGTGTTAATCCAGGGTATAAACTATCTGTGTACTAAATGTCATTTAAATTAGTCCAGCCGTTTAGCGCGACTTCCAAACGTCTAAACATCCAAATACATTTCACCTTTTGAATATTAGTAGGATGTATTAACACATACAGTGTAGTAATATTAGTAGGGAAGTAGGGATTATCAGATTATTAATATAGTGGTTTATAGGTAGTAGGCTGCCGCCCGGGAAAGTACCACCGCCACACCCAACTCAGTTTCGGAAAGAGGGTGTGGATGCCGGAGTTCAATAAATACGAGACGACCATCTTAGTCCTCAGAAATCATCTTCAGCATCCTCAGCAACGCATCTATTTGCGATCTCAGGTAGGATTAAGGTACCTACTGCCTGAAGTTGCAAGTGGATGTCCATGGATTGCAGTGACCACTTAACACTAGTTGAACTGGACGCTCGTTTGCGACTTTTGTTACATTTTTTTTATTTTACATGATAAATAGAGAGATATGACACAAGTCAAGCTAAAATAAGCGTGTTAAGAAGTACTAGAATGTCAAAGCTCATTGAGAAACGCTTTACATAATTATGTCACACACTATCTGCCTTGCCCTTATCCTTTATCTTGTTTATATGTATATAATCTGTGTCAATGTTTTTGTATCTTTATATTATCTGTATAAATGTAGGACATGTGTGATCGCACGTACCGGCACATGGCCGCAGTATACTTGTTATTCCACAAAAATTTTGGTACGTGCTTTATATATAATTTTGAATTATACAATTTCATTTATAGCAACACTTAATTATTATGCGAAGCGACAAAGGACTCTTAATTAATTTCTTTCAATTTTCTTTAATTGTGTAGACCTCACTTAATTGATGTGTCTTTGTCCTTTTTGTTAGTATCGTTTTACAATAACCTAATTGTGTAGGACTACTAAATAACGTAATTATACGGCTTTATTACTGAAAATTAAATTATAATTACACAGTCCTAAATTAGACTTTAGACGGTATTGCAATAATTATATTATTTGCTCAATCGTATTACCGTTTACCTATATTGAAATCTTAGTAAGGTTATATTTTTGTTTGAATGTTTGTTATTTAATAACGTAAAAAATGGCTAACCGGATTTTGATGGAATTGGGCACACTGATACTTTTTAATCTGCAATAATATATAGAGTTTTTTCATTGAATAAAAGTAGCAAACAAGCATGCAGGCCAACTTGTGTTAAATGGTCACTGCAACCCATGGACATATACATATTTGCCAATTCAGGCAGTACCTTAGTGCTACTTGCGATCGGAAACAGCGTTGCTACTTCTGAGGACTAAGATAGTCGCCTCGTATTTAGTGAACTCTGGCAACTCCTACACTACATCAATATTTTCATTTCATATTTATTACAGTATCATATATACCAATAAATAAAATTGAAGACTAAAACCTTTAAATCAAGCTCAAACATTAAACGGTGTTTACTGTTAATAAGCAGTGATAGCCTAGTGATTGAATTTCGACCTACTATTCCAGTGGGTCCGGGTTCGATCCCCGCAATTACCTCAAACTTTTTCTATATTATGTACGTATTATAAATTATCACTTACTCTTCGGTGAAGGAAAACATCGTGAGGAAACCTGCATACCTGAGTTCTCTATAACGTTCTCGAAAGGCATGTGAAGTCCACCAACCCGCACTTGGCGAGGAGACTCGTTCCCAACAGTGGGACAATAATGGGATCATGATGACTGTTGATACGACTACTACACTTAATCAAAGCTTTATAGAGTTTTTGTGGCCGTCCATACGTCTGTCTGTTGCGTTTTTTGTCATATCAATAAAAACAATGTTCCTACATTGTCACTCAGTGAACTTTTTTGTATACTATACATATTTGCGATTTAAAACTTTCTGTCTTTATAAATATTACGCAGGCAAATTCGAGGGCATTCCCTAGCCTAAAATAAACAACAAGCGTTTATTGAATGCTGGCTATGTTCTCTGTAAATTCGCTGGCTTTGTTCGTAAATTCCGAGAACAAATTTAACTCCGTATTCCCCTAGATATTGCTTTGCAGATTCTGCGGCTGTGATGCACAGCCCTAAATTGTCGCGTACACTATAAACGTACAACTATAAAAAACATTAATAAGTTTTCCGAAAATAATGGAATCTTTTAAGAACGTCGTAATGAAAAATTATGTTTGGTTAGGAGGTAGGTTGCCTCCCGGGGAAGTATCACCGTCACGCCCAATTCTACCGTAAAGCAATTTATTGTGTTTCTGAAAGAGAGTGTGGATGCCGGAGTTTACTACATATGAGGCGACTGTCTTAGTCCTCAGAAGTAACAACGCATCTATTTGCAATCTCCGGTAAGGTTAAGGTACTGGCTAAAGTTGCAAGTGGAT
>DWNH01001331.1:0-11651 GCA_018249895.1 Tiana niger
GCGACGGTGATCACTTACCATCAGGTGAACCGTTTGCCTGTTTGCTGAGCTTCGCTCATAAAAAAAAAAAAAAAAAAAATCATGTTTACCATCATTTTACTGCACGTATTCTCTGTTCCAGATAATGGGAAAATCATAAAGGCCATTAACGCAGTGTCATACGATTCGAACAAGCGAGCAGTACCAGTGGTTATCGAGGAGCTACAGGCTTTCGCAGCAGGCTCCCCTGTCAGAGCGCTAAGGGTAGCGAGGGCGGGGCGAGACGCTGCAAGACTCATCGCAGTGTCAGATAAAGAAGTTCTGAGCCTAAGACTGCATAGATGTTCCAGTGATAAGATCAGTTCATGCTCGTGAGTAACATAGCTTGAAAACTTTGTAAAACAAAACTAAAAAGGAACTTCTACAGAATCAGACAGATACTATTACAAATCTTCACTGACTAGAAATGACACATATCTTACTATCACCATCAGTTAATAATAATAACAACGCTTTACACTCATACTTAATTGCTTGGATTATCTGTATTATGGTTACACACTAACACACAGACTAAGAACATAAATCAGGTACCTTCGAATGGAACGCTGGAATAGAAACCACTACATCACACGAATCGTCCTCCTTATTAATTTATAGTAATAAAAATGTTATGAATTTATTAGTAAAAGTTCAAATCCGATATGAAATAAATATAATGAGAACATTAAAACTATTCATTGTCGACGTCATCTATACTAAGAAAATTACGAACTTTACTTTCAGTGAATGTGTAGCTCTTCAAGATCCGTACTGTGCTTGGGACAAACAAGCCGGCCGGTGCAGAGCCTCCTCCCATGGCGTCAGCAGATGGCTTGACGAGAACTCCTTCTACCAGAGTGTTAGCACTGGGAGTCATGCAGCTTGTCCTCACAGTAAGTGTAAGCTTATAGTCTGCTAACGGTAAACAAAATGATGAAAATCAAAACATTAAGAATTATAATTTATTCCTTTCAGGCAAAGACGCTGGTGCTGTAGGTGGCTTAAGCTCAGGGTTGTATGATGATGCGAGAGAAAACAAAGGGGAAGTCATCAATATTGTTCAAGACAAGGATGGCAAAGGAAATAATAATAACAACGAAGGTCAGTAGAAAGTTGGAAATAAGAAATAAATATTACTGTTTTTAAAAATGTAGCGAGTAAGTAAAAGAACACACAAACGACAAACGCACGTTGTGTATATATCCTGCTTTAAAACAAAATCATATGTGCTTAAAAGTTCGGCAGAATATAAGACACTTTAATTTTTTTTCCAAAAAAATGTTTGGTCTTAAGTTTGCCAGAAAAGAGACATGTAGCAGCTGTTTACTAAATGCCTACGATTACCTATAAAGAGTATGTCGTAGTTATTAAATTAATAAAGACTAAATAAATATAAATAAACCAACAAATTAGACAAGCCCTGCTAAAATAACTAATTTTTGACTCACCAGGTCCTGCAGTGCTCGCAGCAGACCCGCCTCCAGCGGCGTATTCAGTGGAGACTCTAGCGCTGGCAGTAGCCGCCGGGGCTCTCGCCGCGCTGGGCGCCGGCTTCGCTGCCGGATACATCTGCGGACGACGGTGCAAGAAGGACGAAGACGACAACATGCCATACCCGGACACGGAGTATGAATACTTTGAACAGAGACAGAACATCAACAGGTACGTAAAAGATGGAGTTGTGATTCTGTTTTTTTAAAAGACATAAAAATTCCGAAATACATCTGACATCTTTATTAAAAATGTATTAAGAAAGAATTAAAATGACTATTGAATGAATCAGATAAATTATTGCCCAAAAATCTCACGGTTCTCTTTCATCACCATCCAATGGTGTGTACTAATAATAAATAGCGTAATATTAAAGTTATTGCATGACCCTACTGCATTATTTGTGGCGATTAGAGTTAGTTATTTCTGAATATTCCAAACAATCCAAAAAAAATGTCCCAGTATATTACCTTGTGGAACCCTGTACCATTTGCATTGCTTACCGCGTTGCGTATTATCTTCTTCACTTCAACCATCTTCGTATAACAGGATCCAAGCGGAACCGAAGCTGCTGCAGCAAGTAGAGGAGGTGACGTACGCGGAGCCCGTGCTGGCGCCGCAGCCGAAGCCGGCGTCGCCGCGCGCCACGCTCCGCAAACACCCGCCCTACCACCCGCATCACGAGACCCTCTTCCAGTTCCAACCGGACGCGTACCGCCGCGACAACTTCGGAACCCTCCGCTCGCATCAGGTCAATGTCAGTTGTATTCTCTTCTCTTCTTACGCATGGCTTGTACGGTTTTGTAGATAGGACGAACGAAGTGAGACGGTTTACGTCTGGTTTTACTGTATCTAAGTATTGGCGCATTCAGTGGACGGTTGCAAGTAGCGAGAATGTTGCTGGTTTATAAAATTGATGTAATATAATATTAGTAGCTTAGGAGATATGACAACATGAGTATATTATTACGATAATAAATTATATTACGTGTATTAGGCATAATAGTTTTGTTAGTGTATAACTTTGACGTATTTAGATAAGAAAAATGCTACCAATGTTGACTCTACTTTACTATAGACTCTATTTTTTAATTATTTTATTTAATTTTTATTTAGGTAACAATAATGAAGTATAAGTAAAACAAATTTAATAAGAATATTTTACGAAAATAATTGTAAAACGAGTAAGCACAAGTTTGGAGCCAATCTTGTAAAATATAACGTCGCAGTACTTATTTTTAATAGGTAAAGAAAATTAAAATAAAGCTTGTCGAAAAATTGAATTATATTAAAAAGCTTAGATAATTTTTAACCTATTGAAGCTTTTCTTATTCTTTTATTTTCTCTTATTATTTCTTATTGAACTATTCCTTTTATAAAATAAAGTATTTTTTGACGACTGTTTAAGGTAAATATTGAATATATTTGCAATGACAACACGCTTTGATGAATATTAGGATATTTTATAGAAATATATAAGAGTTCTACGCTATTTACTTATATATTTAGCATTCAGTTGATTGTAAATTTAAATATTGAAATGTATATACTGAAAATTATATCATTTTGTCGGCTTCAACAATCTTTACCAAGTAGGAATATCCGTACAATATGCATTTCTGTTTCGATAAGCTTTATATAATAACTATGTATCTATCCTATGTAAAAATGTATTCTATCCTATTAGCCTATCGTATTGACTATTGATCTTCCTGCAGTCCAGTGTTTTTCGGAAAAATAACGGACTGCCAGTAAATATTTATCTAGTTATGTTGGGTGATGTGCTTCGTCCGTTATGTAAGTAACGTATTAATGAATCTATGCATTTCATTCTATGTATCATACATGGACATGGAGAATGGACAGAGACATATCCTCACGGAATCGACCACTACCAATACCTACATATATCTTTTCTTCAGGTCATCCGCTCCCGCAAACCCGTTACATAGACCAATCAGAATTCTAAAAAAAGACAAACATGTGACGTAGACCTATCAGAATTTTAGAAAAAACAAGTCTATGACGTAGACCAATCAGAATTCTAGAAAAACAAGCCTATGACGTAGACCAATCAGAATTGTAGAAAAAAGAAGTATGTGTCATAGACCAATCGGAATTTTAAAAAACACAAGCCTGTGACATAGACCAATCAGAATTCTAGAAAAAACAAGCCTATGATGTAGACCAATCAGAATTCTAGAAAAAACAAGCCTATGACATAGACCAATCAGAATTGTAGAAAAAAAAAGTATGTGACATAGACCAACCAGATTTCTGCTGGATAGAGAGCGTTCAGTCTTCCCATCCTCTGTGTCTATGGTATCATAGATGACGCATGCCATTATTTATATTTATTCGTTTATCAGTTCATTTTCATAGTCATTTCATATTTAATTGACATTTCAATTTTGCATGGTATTCAATGACATTCATGATTTTTAGTAACTTATCGTTAACAGTAATAAGCATGACATTTGTCTATATATCGAAATAACTTAATTTCATTTGTAACATAATTTAAGTTTTAATCCTTTTCGTAAATTTACAAGTCATACCCTAACAATCACAATCGTGTTATTGATTACTTTGATCATCCTTTTAAAACTTGACAGACCATACTAATAATTTCTTTTCATACCCTCATTCTAAAATAAAAGCGAGTTTTGTACGCTTTCTATTAATTCAATAGCTTCTAACTGGATCTTTATTAAACTTATTTTGACTATAATTAATGAACGGTCTTCAACGCTCGCTTTTGTTTACTTACAAACTACGATTAATATTATGTCAAGAAACGTATCTCAAAATTGCTGGCTAAATTAAGTAATTAACGCATAACAACTAACAAAAATACCTGCGTTAGGTAGGCTGCCGCCCGGGGAAGTGCCACCGCCACGCCCAATTCTACCGTAAAGCAATTTATTGTGTTTTGGTAAAAAGGGTGTGGATGCCTGAGTTTACTAAATACGAGGCGATCATGTTAGTCCTCAGAAGTAGCAACGCATCTATTTGCGATTTTAGGTAGGACTAAGGTACTGCCTGTAGTTGCAAGTGGATGTCCATGGGTTGCAGTTACCACTTAACAAAAGGTGGCCTGCACGCTCGTTTGCTACTTTTATTGAATAAAAAAACCTACTTATTCAATAATGAAACACTCAAATGCGCGCAGAGTCCCCCAACACCAATTCAAGTGTTGGTCCGTTTTACTGCTAAAACCTCTTGCACGAGATTGGTCAAACACAAATAACCGTTTCGAGAGATACGGCAGACAACAACGTTTCCCAGTACAGTTTTTAAGACTCGCTCACTGCAGTACAGTTTTACGAGGCGCCATTCTTAAAGTTGATTAACATTTCTTGACATATTATCATTCGTAGCTTACTAATCTATGTGTACTTCCACAGCACCCATATTGACATGTGCATGTTAGTTAACGCAGGAATATTCGGACCGCAGGGCGATGGGTACCGGCGCGGCAACGACAACGGCTTCTCGACCACGCGCTCCGTGAAGAAAGTGTACCTCTGAGAAACAAGCGGGGCGGACGCGCGCGATCTGCATCACCACAAGCATAATACGCACCACCATCATACGTTGGGTGAGTTTATCTTCCATTGTCATATTTATCCATTCTTTTTTATTTTTTTTTAAATTTATTTATTACTTAATTTTCTCTGGCCGGACCAGAGACCTTGTCAAACAACATAATTCATACATTTATTGATATATATTTATCAAATAAAATTAATTAAACTAAATTAAATTACATCAAATTAAATCAAATCATTGTAAAACCACTTCACCGTGCTACCGTTTCCTCGATACACTTTGTCACCAATTTTTTGGCAATAGGTTACGAACCCTGGTCTTTTCTTCTTATCATGATAGTGTTCTTAGGTTGCCTACGTCCACGACTGTGTTCGTCCTCATTTCTAAATCTAGACGTTCACCGGCAAACCTAGGACACTTTGTCAATATATGTAGAACATATATGTATATTTATCCTTTTGCTAGGTCACTGTAATCTGCTGAACCTAAGACGTATTGCGCGATATCTGCTGTTACAGTGACGCAATTATAACATACGAGTAGATAAGTGGTAGTCCGCCGTCCCGAAACGTCATACCCAATTTACCTTAAAGCAGCTTATCGTGCTTCCGACCATCGTAGTCGTCAGAATTAGCTAGAACTTAGGTACTGACTGAAGTTCCAAATGGATGTCCATAGGTTGCAGTGACCACTTAACACCAGATGTCCTGCATGCTCGTTTGCTAAAAAACATTCAATCCTACATTAGAAATGTCTGGACAGCTCCCGCCTTTAATATAAGACGACTATCATAATCTACTTTACATCACTACACTTAACGGGCTCAACGCGCGCATCACTAAGAGGAGCTAGCAAGACAATAATAACAGGATTGATGATGTAGAGAAGACCCGTGCCTAGCAGGAAAATAATAACAAAGTTGATAGTGATTTACGCTGAAAACATAGTATAAGGAAGACTAAACGTTACTAACGTGTCGCGTTATCAACAGTGTCGCAGCGCAGCAGCGGGTCCGGGTCGACGTCGGGCACAGGCGGCGCGTCGTCGTCGTCGCCGTCGCCGCCGTCGTCGTCGCCCTCCCCGTCCGGCGAGCGCCCCCCCACGCCGCCGCCGCCCGCGCCCCAGCCCTGCGCGTACATCTACCGCAATTAGCGCCTCCGCCCCACGGACCTTACCCCCGCTACGGGGACTTTGTTACCGATAATACCCCATACCCTTGTTACTTCGACTAGTTGTTGTGATGCAAACACTACTCGTTTGCCGAGTACCAGTGTAATGTGTGACCGCTCGAGTTCCAAGTGATATATAATTAAATAGTTGTTGAAACGTGAATCTTTACGCGCTCGTAGCGAACGAACGGAACTCTTCCATGTTGAAATACTTATACGTATTTGTGATTAACCCAAAGTCTAAATTGATACCGACTGCGGTCGAAAATGTGACAAAAGTTATGTATTTTTGTTAAAAAGACAAACGGTTTGACAATGATGTATGCACGATGAATAATGTAATAAATTTGTAGATTGGTTAGAGTATACATAGTTTACTAATATTTTAGGTGAAAATATAAGTTTTGTTGGTAACGTGTTGATGATTAGGTAATGTGAAGATGTGAGTGTCATTGCGTATTTTCGACGAATGCTACTGTTTGGACTTTCATGGGTGACTTGAATTCTTGTGCAATTGTTTTGAAAATACGACAATGAACTCACAAATCGCTTTTTACTACTTGTAGCTTTACGTCATTAAACATAGCGTCGATATCTCTTTATCTGAAACTGAACTACTAATGTTATAACCAGACAGCAATGTTGTAAATAAATCCTATATAACCATTTCCCATTAAAAGTTTGTACTGACGCTGCATTTATTTAGACTCTTGAGTATTTGCATATTGTATTATATACATTTTTCCCGTTTCGCACAAGTTTATCCACAATTCCTTACTTACAATTGTAATGTGTACGCATACAATGCGTTGTCTGGTTAATGGTACTATACTAAGCGACACTATAATAAATAAAACACAAAACATTATATGAATTATATTTACTCTGTATAAATAATATGTAAAGTTCTGATACTTACTCATTAAAGTGCTTCTTATGGGTGTATTTAGATTATTAGAAGATCGTTTTGATAATTATTCGATAATGTTATAGATTTAGCAATTATATATACATAGACACATAGAGCATAAGTGGGCACTGCGATGCCACATTGCCAATTTAGATTATTGGTGCGCCATTGTAAAGTTTACTGTGATCGGTTGATCATTGTGTACATACATTCTATTAGGTACAAGACACGTTTAATACAAATTTGATTCCAGAAAAAGAGGGCCAAAAACGTTAATGTTCTTGTCGGAAACCGTTCCTGTTGTTGTTTCGTAATTACTAAGGATTGTATTTCCGAAATTACGAATCGCTTTCTGACTAGCTTTATAGTCTGTTGTTTCTGAAACCGAGTAACGGAGTGTTCAAATCCCATCGTCGCTCAGTTGTTAAAATTTGAATGTGTGTAAAGAAAATGTCAATTCTATTTGTAATGACCTAGTGCCTAAGTGTGTGTCAGGAATGTAATTTGTGCATTACGCCTTGTTCTCACTACAGTGTGGCGCTGCATGGAATACTCGCAAAAATACAGCATATTGAATGAATGAAAAAAAATAATGTTGCCATGACAAAAATGTTAAGCTTAAGACCGTCATTGTTCAGCCATCATAATAATAATTGGTCGCAGGTCCTTTTATTAATATGAAGTGTTATAGCAGTCAAAAGCTTTAACAGTTACAAGAATGGCGATAAATTACAAAAAAAATTAACCCATTTTTGCGAGTACCCTAGCATTCGAAGTGATCGTGAACTATAAATTACAGAGGGTCCGTTTTCTTTTGGACTGATGTTAGTACGGACGTTAGAGTAGCGTTTACAATAGATGGCAAGTATTGATCGCAGTTAAAACGTTAAATTTTATACATTTTTAATATTAAGGCAACATTCAATTTAACGGGTGATTCATAATAAAATAAATTATTTTACTTACCACTAAACATAGAACCTTTTGAAGTCGGTTAAAAAATTTAACTATATTGACATTATTCAATTCCTATAGGTTACGTCACCTGTTAAATTGATATGTTTAAAACCGCAACGATGTAAGTATAAAATCATAAAAATGGGCATTCTCATATTGCCTTGTTAAATCAATACTCATGTTTGTTCTTAATTTACATTAGAAACATACCAAAGATGCCATGACTTTTAAGATATATTAATTTATTAATAGTAGTTATGGATAATAATGTAATAATTATTATTAGTGATGGTAATTGTTATTTTAAAATGCAATCGTAACTGCCAATTCGTATATATTTTGAAAAAGAACGCACAGATACTTGTTTATTTCTTGTATATTTAAAAATCGGTAGGTAGCTGCTTATAAGTACGGAATTACTCGGAAAGTAGTATACGTACTAAAATTGGTTACATTGATAATTACTTATTTGGAACAGTGATAGTAATACTTTAAAGCTTAATTAGGATTTAAGGAATAATTGTACAAAACAACATTTTTGCAATTATTCCAGTAATCCAAGTTATTAGTGTGACTGTGAAGATAACCAATTTTAGCCATCGTAACGTCAAAATCGAATCCAGATACATACGTAAGAGAGGCTAGTATATTAAATGTAAATAGCGAGTTCTTTAATGTAATTTATACTTTTCGTCGAGTTTTAGGCGTAAGCGTTAGTATTTAAGTGCAAGAAATTTTTGAAGGTGAATTGTTAAGAATTGTTTTTGTATGGATAAAAAGTAATAATATTGATGAAATGTACAATAACCATTTCTACGTTTGAATTACTGAACCACCTTTTTATACTCATAAAGTTATTTATAATCATAACATGCCTAGAAAGTCTTGTAATAAGCGTAAATTATTGATTTATAAAATATTGAAAATTATATTAGAACGTATCGAACGTACCGTAGAGTATAATATAGACCGCTTAATTTTGTTTTTGGACTCGGAGCCTTAGAGTTAGAAATCGAAGACTTTTATTAAAAATAAAAATAAAGATGTAACTTAATAAATGAGATCAGCAACTTTATTGAAATATAGCGTTAAGGTTATAGCGCATTTACGTCACGTTATCACAAACATAACACGTGTAAATATTGAGGTTGAGTTTAAGTGAGTACCCAGATGTCAGCAATGGTGAATCGATAGTTGATAGTGATAAGCAATAAAAGCTTAATTAAAAAATATAAATGGATGTACCATTTAGTCTATTGTTCATTTTTATTTAGTTATTGTGTATCCATGCATTTTGCTGGCTTAGGCTTTAGGCCGTTGTCTATCATATTGGCCGAATGCGGTTTGTTAAACGTATCATTCATATTAGAATTTTGTGGAGAATTCTCAGACGTACTGGGTTTTCTCATAAAATGTCTCCATCATGAAAGGGAATGATGTTTTGTCATCTATATCTCGAGGTCACAGGAAAGCATATGCCTATGCCACCTGATGTAGTCTTATATTTGTAGAGACTGTAGTCCTTAGTAATTAATATACAGTCCTACATGACGCAATTTGCATATGGTATAATATGTATCTTAACAGAAATATATTTTATAATTCACTTCCAACGTCTGCTTCTCGACCACTATAAGGTCAAATTTCTCCCTGACTTTTAAATTTTTTGATTGAACTTTTGATATCAACTATAGTTTCATCATGGCTAGGATAGAAAATGAGTCAGTGAAATCGCCGCGTGTGCAATATTTTTCTACTTCTACTCTTTCGACTCACATCTCGGTTCCATAGAGCCGCTTGGCAATCGTGAATAATTCACGAAATAAATATAGAGGGAAATTAATACAGTAACTATGGGAAGTGCCTAAGTAAATTAACTTGCATCTGTAGTATAATGGCATTCCGTTGTTGACTCCCACAATCCCAGCCTTAGTGAGTTTCTTTAGCGTGCCTTTAGTATTATACCTAGTTACCGCCCATTGGAAACCCATGGAATGCTATTGGAATATCCATTTATTTATTTTTTCACTTATGATACGTTGCGTAGTATCGTTGAATAGTTCTAATGGTTAAAACTTGATAACTGGTTATTCCGATTCACTCCCTGCGCTGTTCTGATGGTAATTTCGGAATTCTATTCTTACCACGTAATTTCATAATAAGTTACCTCTTCATCGATATATAGATTGATATATACATTTTTATGATATCTCTTACGTTGTTAAGACCGCGTTGGTTTGCTTTTTAGACACTCCATAGATTTAAGTAGGAGTTTTATAATATTACGACGCAAGACGCAACAGCAGTGGTAGTACCGTTACACAATATTCGCTGCCCTTATTTATAGAGTGCAATTTTTTATATCTAGAGAAATAGACAAATAACATTGATTTGCAAAATATAAAAAGAGTTTGACCCTGTGGGTATCACGTTTTGTATTTTACTCATCATTGTTTCAAATGTTATGATCATTTTCTCATTAAAATATTATTAATATATGCTAAATATTTTAGCAAAGGATATAATGTATTCCTTTTCTTTAGTAAATAAAATATTGAAACTTGAATGTCTTTTATTTTTTGGTAATTTACGTATTGTTGATTTTCGTATACCTAATGCATATGATCCACAGCACACTTATCAGATACTTATGTACCCAATGTTCAAACATGCGTGGTAATTTAATCATGTAATGATGTATTTAATTTTAGGAGCCTGTAGGTACATATACGCATTCCAGTAGCTGTATCTCCTAAATTTCTCTATTATTAAGGGTGGACTCGTAAAGAATCCAAAAAGATGTTCGCCTTATGTAGATCCTTAAAAGGTTTACAATTAAATAAAAAAATTAACCAATGAAACGACAAGTATTGCAATAATAACTTTTTTTACCTAGATGATAAAATGTAGAAGAACAAAATCTATCCAGAAAATCAATATAATCAATAGTAATAAATAGCTTATTTCAAAAATAAAAAATGCAATGTTCATAATTTCGCGGCGAATACAAACTGATTTGGTATTTGCACTATTCGCGTGTCGTCAGCCACTCGTGCAGTTCGCGCGCTGTTGCGTCGCCGGCATTTCCATAGATTTGTTATAGTCGTTACACACGTTACACATGCAGTAACAAAACAATTATTACTCCTTGCTAATCATTTATGTGGAAAAATCGATGAAGCTAATGACAATAAACATGTCTTAGAAAAACTAGAGATTATAATATAATTTTAAGGTTTAAAGTATTCACTAGAGACCATATAAATGAATAACAACGATTTTATATATTATTTCAGTTCATAGACATTGAGCATGGACTGAGTGTTTCCTAGCTAAAGTGAAAAGCAGAAAAGTGAGAGAGTTAAAGCGAACGTGTGGCCAGTAGTTGTCTTTTTATAGAAATCTGATTCTGATCTCACGTAACAGACTTGCATGAGCGGATGTCAATGACAGACCCTCAAAAAGAAATAGGTATAGCCCGCACAATCACTTTGTCTCTTTTTACAAAGTGGTCATTTTTTGAGGATATTGCTCAGTCCATTCTCTATGAC
>DWNH01001332.1:0-11651 GCA_018249895.1 Tiana niger
TTTCGAGATTGCCCGACTAGTTTCAAACCTATACGAGGTTCTTCATCAAGAGCTCCCGTCGGTCGTCAGGTCGCGACCTGAACTCGAAAAATACACGTGAGTTAAGCAGTTTATATTTATAAAAATGTGATCGTAGTGTAATAAATCACTGTGTGAAAGGAACCAAAATATCGAATGAGTTAATTTATTACGTATATTTGGATGGCGTTGTGTGGTGCACTAGACTGGTAGCGGCTTCATTAACAGGAAACTGCCGACATGGTTTGCATGCGCAATAACCGAGCTGCCTACGTCCATGTGCATTTTAGGGTTTACAGGCAACAGAAAAAATAAATATGTATTTTAGCTGTGATTTCGATCACGTAACGTCAACTTTATTATGAACCATTGAAATATTGGAAAATAGAAATATAATTCCAGGAAATAGAGTAGCCTATGTCCTTCCCGAGGTCTCAAACTATCTCTATGTCAAATTTGATAACAATCGGCCAAGCGGTTTGGCTGTGAAAACGTAACAAAAAGACATACATATACTTCTTTCGCATTTATAATATATTAGTATAGACATATTATTATTCATTCAGAGCAGAGTATAGTTTTAATGTCTGATGTTGGAAGTGTCAGTCATTAATTTAATTGTCGGAACCTATGACTCTTCGATTGTTACAAATACAATAATAATGTTTTACCATACTCTGTTCAAAATATTCTTTTCCTTTTAGTTGGGTTACAATTGAAGCATATTTTTTGGTTTTGTAAACTTTAATTATCTATCGGCACGTTATTAGTAGGCAGTTAGGCAACCCTAGTGATATCTCCGAGTCACGACATTAGGTGCCGGCCGACCTAGCCCATCTTGATGATCAACGCATCCTTATACAGATTCACGATAAATCCGCACGATCTCGGAAACTACAGACTAATGACCTCATGTTTGGTTACGAATTAAGACCTTAGCCTTATAAAACTAATTTGAATTGGTTAGTTACTTAAGTTTACGTTTTACGAGAGTTTAAAGGTTGAAAGGTTAATTCGTGTTTTTAATCTGTTTGACTCACGATGGAATAGAATTTTATATCGCAATATAAATAATTTAATGAAAAATAAAAAAATTTATGAAAATGCGAATTATGAAAATAATGCGATATTGAAACGTTGATATCAAATTTGATACCTTGATATCAAATTGATGAAAGTATGTTTGCACTAATGAAGTATTGCGTATACAGTATTTCTGTGAAATCTTATATTAAAATCTTATCAAATTGATAGAGTATAGAAAAAATATGATTATGATACTCATTGTTTACAGAAACATTTAAAACATTACAATTTTAGTTATATTTGTTTTTTTTATAAAAAACAAAACGTATTATAAAATTTTATTTTTTCCTTTAGACTTAAAAAAGGCAGATGAAAAGATGTTATGGAAAAAATATTGCGTCGGTCTCTAACTAATTTAACAGCCGGAGAGTTTATTAAGTCTATATCAAATATTTATAGATTGACGCATATGGTAAAAGTAAATCTAGATTTATGGTAAGTATAAGCGTACAAAAAAACAACGCAATGTGCGCGCAGGCGTCATTCACGAATAGAATCAAGTATGCATCATAACACTGGGAGGTAATGATCGAATGGAAGTAATAGACGAAACCCGAGTCACGTTCGCAAGGACAGCCATTGTCTAGGAAGGATGTGCCTAGTTGACGATGCGCCGAGTTTTTCTATACGTCGTGTTACTAGAAGTTAGTACGCCAAAGCAATGGCTTATGACACGCATACATACAAGCATTATAAGGGTATTGGAAATAAATTCAAAATTTAAAAAAAAGAGCATAAAGACCACCTGATGTTAAATGGTCACTGAAACCCATGGATATATGCAACCTCAAGCAGTACTATAGTCCTACCTGAGATCGTAAACATGCGTTGCTACTTCTGAGGACTAAGATTTAAGCCTTCTATTTAGTGCATGATTTCAAGCACACCGTTTTTCCGAATTATAATAAATTGATGACTGAAATACCGGCTTACTCACGTCTATTTTTCGAGTTTGCCCGACTAGTTTCAAACCTGACCGAGGTTCATAATCATGAGCTCCTGTCGGTCGCAGCGAGGTCGCGGCGGAGACTGAATATAATAAATTGCTTCACGGTAGAAATGTGTTTGGCAGTGGTACCGGCGGCCCAGGCGGCGGACCTACCACTTTCGTAATCTATTTTTACCTAGTTAGTGTAGGATTAATGGAAGTACGAAAGGAAGCAAGTAAAGTAGCATAAATTATTTTATTAATCCTTTTATTGAACAATTCAAAACAATGATCAACCACAATCGAATAATTTTTCGATAAAGATTACATAAATGCCGCTCACCTCAAATCTCAAGATAAATCATCTGATACTATATCAAAGCACGTAAACTTAGCGTGCAGTACGATTCACTTTAGTTAGATAAGTCCTTTACTTGTGAACAAGACGATTACACGAATACCTCTAACTTTTGTAACCTTTTTAATACGATTTAATTACCTTGACCTGAATCTATTTATCTATCTGTTCTATTTATCTAATCTAATTAGGTATGTATGTGGACTAGAGGACTCTAGTGGACTCTAGAACAAACTATTCGTATTTCAAATTATTGCGTTCAAATGTTCGCGTGTTTTTTCAAATGTTCCCTTTTTAAATTTTTTTTACTTTAATTTATTCTGGCAATCAACCATCTTTGAGATCAGATTGTGGCATAAAAGTGTGCTGGGAGTAAATACTGAAATCAATCACGTAGTCGTGAGCGATCAATCATAACGAAACATTCTATTATCCGACTACGACTTCCGACACTCGTACTTATTACGTAAGAGCATTTGGTGCATCGTCACGGTGTCGTCACACTTGTAAAGATGTATTGCAATCGTAATGATTGCCGATGTTCGGATCTACTTTGTTCAACGCCTACGAATAAAGCACAACGATAGTACTTAAAGATAGGATTGTTTTCTTTTTCATAAGATTAATGAATAAAAACTAAAAACCGGTGTAAAAGAAAAGCTACAGAGGAAAATAATAGGCATCTAGGAACATCTCAAGTAGACTTCAAAGCGAAAGTACTATGTAAGCAAAACAGAGCTTGACTTTTAATAACCAACCACACAATCACATAACTGATACCTGTCATTTACTTTCCAAGGTTGTCACTAGGTTCTTATTAAAAAATATATCAACCGTGTTATAACTTTTTTTAACTAAAGGATGTTTCGTCTTGCACCTACGCTACACAATTATGACATTCTAAAACGAGATTAACATATTTTTTTAACTACAAAATATTTAAAATACGGCTGATAATTTTTATGAATATAGCCAAAAGATTACAGTAATAAAACTTGCAAACAATAAAATATCCGACTACAATGTCTGCGAAGTCATTAAGTTTACAATTTTGCCATTACTGCAAATAATTATTTTATTTAAAGTAAGCACAAAGTCATCCTTTACAGCGAAAACACGAAGCTAGTCATTAAATTTGCGAAATGACAAGTAATTTTACAAAAATACTTATTTCGCAACGAATTGTCTTTTACCGCAGCTGCGGTGGGTGTAAATTGCACTGTCTGTTTGTCACACTCGGGTTCAACCTTTTGTATAATTTTGTTAAGTACTAACTTGCGGCTAAATAAGATAGACTACGAATGAATGCGGGTCATCAGTATTCTTCTCCGGTAGGTCTTGTTGGTGGAAATTAAGTACTATGAATTTTTATATAAATCATTATGTCTTAGCTCAACTAAATAGTTGCAATTTTATATTACTCGCAATCCTAAGACAAAATATTTTAGTCGATAATTTGCTTGAGACCTTACCTGCTTAAAAATGTGGACAAATCAAAATTTTGTTAGAATAAGAAAAATGAAGTTGCTTCCTTCTGACTGGGTTTTTGTGAACACGCCAGTGCATTTGTATTGCGATATTTGTAACACCTAACATATTTTGAAGATGACGAAATAAATACTTAAATACAAATCAAGATTTTCCTGTAATTGACTATAGTTTCCTTCAATTAATTATTAACTAAAATGACCAACTAATCTTTCACATTTTCATAAATATAAAACGGCTTCACTCACGTATTTTTTCGGTATTGCCAGACTAGTCCATGTAACTAATCTTTCAGTAGCAATTTCAGTATACATTATTTTCAACTCAAATGGAATATAGACACATAGAAGACTTTCAGATTATTTAGTATTAACCAGTGTAGTTTGAAATATATGGAGTTAAGGTCTATATTTTAATTTTTTTCACTATACTTTTACCCACAAAATTTTTGATCTTCTTTTGAATTTTCGGTTTTAAACTGGTTAATGGACATTGTTCGGTCCCTTCTTAAGAGCAACATAATTGCATGTATGTATCTTGGTGTCTGTGAGTACAGTTACGTCGACGCCAACTACAAGAAAGATAACGTGTTTGTTTGTTACATAGAATATATTGAAAATTCTGTAGACGTAATTTTTGAAGATGTAATTTTTACAAGTAAATTACGGGATTCAAGCAAACGTGCAAATAGGGAGAAAAACAGCATAAAATTATTACAATCAGAGGAATTCTACGCCAGAGTGATGTTATTAGGGCTAATCTATGTTGAAGATGACATTGTACAAGAGGTAGATATAGGTAGAGTAAAATTTAAAAAAAAATGTAACAAAAATCCGATATTAATATAATAGTAATAACCAGTACCATACTTTAAAGATCAAGAATTTTTTGGGAAGTTAAAGTTGTGACAAGTTATAAATAAACGTTGCCTCTGTTGCAATTTAGTATTCATCTTTTTAAAGAAACTTCGAGTGTACAAGAAAATACGAACGCAATTTACGATGTAGTTGATCATCCTGGTCTTTGTCCAATAATAAAATAAAAACACAAGAGGTACTATCTTGACACCTTGTTCGATCGAAATAGCGTTTGTACAACGATGCGCCCAATGAATATTGATGATAAGTAAGAACAAGATGAATCATCCAATACCATGAGGTAATATGAAAAAGGAAGAATTAACGGCCTTCATTGTTTCTGTACAACATGAGAAGTAGTTAAACCTGTTGGTTCAATGCCGATTAATGACCTCAGATTTAGTCATGCTAAGTGTTATATAAAATGATCTTCTAAGAGCGAAGTCTTGTAATCAGTAAGGGTTTTTATTTGTAAACTTTTTCAGTTAATTATAGTAATCATGAAGGACAATAAACTCAACATTTATATCAGTCTTTAAAGTAAATGATAAAAAACAGGAGAGTTCTTGTATTTTATCCTAATCAAAATGTTTTGTGTGATTAACGTGTTTTTGTTGATTCAATATTGAAACCGTTTTGGTACTTCACATTCTTATTGGTATTGTAAATATTTTGCACGTAAATATTTAGCGTAGTTATCGATATTTGCCAAAATTATCCGTATTTATAATAGGAAAACAACTAATTCGTGAATCATGTGCAAAGTACTTCAATACTAGTGAGTATCTTATGATATTTTTTATAATATTTATGATTCTATTTCCATATGTCGCCGTCGATGTATTTTCATCCAAGCGGCTTAGAAATACTGATAATAAACAAGAGTCGATTTACACGCTTGAGAAATTGCCTTGTCTTGATTTCTTTGAACTTTGTAAGGTCCGTTAATAGAATATAATTATGTGTAAATTGCAGTTAGATTTTATGGAGAGAATTTGAATTTCGACAAATCATTAATATTAATAAGTCAGATCACACGTTTAATGGACTATTTGGCAATAGATTGGTGGATAATAGTGTAACACTTTTTCAAATTTAAATTCAAAAGTATTGGTACAAACACTCAATGAATGTCAAAGTTTTAATTTGAAAAAAAATTATAATAACTAATCTGAAAAAATATTATATCATTTTTGCCCATCGTGTATGAAGGTGCAGAATATTGGAGAACCGACGACATCTCTTCAAAAATGTCTTTTGCCGTATTTTTTTTTAACAAGGAATTTAATTACAGCGCGGTGCTCCAAATTGCGAGAATTTCCAATATCCGTTGACATGGTATTGTTGTTTGTTCCAGGGATGAAGAGGCACTATACCAAATTAAACAGGGGTATTATTTATGTATATATAGGTAAGGAGGTGAGGTCGCGAAGTTATCTTATATATAATATTCGTACACACAACTGTAAAATGCCCTAAATCACTAAATTCAACGGAAATATTTAAATTGTATGAAAAGCAAACAACAATTAGGCACAATTGCTCTTGAACTGAAATTGCATCGTGATATTGGCTAAAGGCTTTTATTGCAGCTTTTTGTGATGCCTCGACTTCCTGTAAATGTTGACTGACCATGCGATTGTATTTCCCGAGGTACTACAAGGTTTTTCGGTCCGCCATCTGATTTGGGTATACTATTGAAGACAATGATGTACTGGAAGTAGGTTCACCGACCGGGGAAGTTCCAACGCCACACCCAATACCGTTAATTTGTTGTAGGTTTAGAAAGAAAAATTAAGCCATAGTCCTTTATGTATGCGACTGAGATATTGTCTGAGGTTTAAAAAGAATGTATTTGGTTTACAGAGACCAATGACATCAGATGACCTGCGTCGTCATTACCTAGTTCTTTAACGCATTAGTACAAAAGAAACAAGATGTCCTACTAAATTAGATTATTGTGACTGTTATAAAATGTATGCGACATTTGCAGTTCATAAATTGATAGTAGACTGGACTGCTAACTGACTTTCTTAAAAATTCCCAAATTTAAATTCAAACATGGAACTTCTACATAAAACGTCAATCTGCTGTTTCGTTTGTAAACGAAGCCAGGCCGACGACCTTCGCTGCTGTGAGTCATTTGTACAGCGATTAACTTAAAATTCTTCGAATCCTAATGATTGGTAAAGCTTTTTTTTATTTTACGACTGCTAAGTTACTCGTAAAGTTTCCGCTCTTATCTAAATTGGAGATGCTGTTACATTTTGAGTTGGGTTGGGTTAAGTTATTAAGCGAGGCTGGCGGTGAACATCCAAAAACTTAAAGATTGTCTTCGTAATGCAATTTGGCTTATACATATGTATGTAGAGTGGCAATGCGTTATAATATCGTCTTAGGGCGATAATTCTCGAACTTGTCAAATAGCCCCAGCCTATGGGTGTCTATTACGCTTTCCAGAAAAAAAAACTGTTGAAAACTTCGCAGTACGTACTTTTTCTCACACGTTTTCTTTTACTTTTTCAAAGAAAAGTTATTCCCAATACGCATACAACTTCGACAAATCAAATATGAAACTACAGACGTACTTACCTAGTATCAATAGTACATAAATTAATAAAATTAAACGTACGGTTTATTCAATTACAATTTATTCAGTTAGTTACTTTCATAATAATTTGTATTTGTAATAACGGTATATTTTTCACTAAATTACTTAATAGTTGCCTTTGACTTGTAAATATTTATAATGATCAAACAAAATTGCTATGTAACGCATATACTAAATGAAGTAAGATATGTAGGATCCTACAGCGAGCGGAGTGATAACTGTGTCAGATGATAAATAGTATGCACTGTCCAATGATTAATGAATAAAAGCTGTATTCAAATAATATCCAAAGATATTGAAAAATTGATGTATCGTCTCTACTTATTCTAAAGATAGGCTTACTGAGGTTAAGTGTAATCTTTAAATATTTTTCTTTAGCGCACTCGAATCATCAATCAAACTTAAAAGGGTATTTAAAAATAGATAACTAAATAAATAATTTAAACTCTTCGTAACTTTTGAAATGTATCTAACATAAAATAACATCAACAGTGGTTATCAAAATGATTAATGTTGATAGCTGTATGTATATTGCAATATTTTTTCACAAGGGCGTTTGGTGCATTAGTTAATTAGAAAGTTTAGAATTGATTTATTTCAATGCAGTAAATATGTAGCTGGGTTACCTATTTCTGACAGTCATTATATTTGTCTTCATAAATTACAGCGAGAGACAGCATAGAGACAGTAATTATACAAGGTAAGGCAAGGTTGACTTAAAAATAAGAAGTGTCCAACCACACGAAACTCTCGAAATTTTATGAGTTAAATCAATAACAGAAAAACTTTTGTAAGTTATTGAGAGTTTCTTTAATTCAAAATTAAAATAAAGCTGTTTATTATAAATACTTCTAAAGTGAACAAAACAAAAGAACCGGTTAGAGAAATCTTTAAAGAACAAACCCGAAAAAAGAACAACTTGTATTAATCCCGCCTAAAAGCCCTTGAGCTTTTGCCTGTCATCATGATCTAAATAAAAAATATCGAGCATAAGACGCTAAGCTGATAGCAGACAGTGTGCGTCAATGCGAAAAAATTATAATTACTAAGGCTGTTTCAATTACAGGCATTCAAAGCGATAATCTTTAATCTTTAAAATGATCTATTCACTAAGATAAATACTAAGTATGATGCATTTTTTTTTATTGAATAAAAGTAGCAAACGAGCGTACACGCCACCTGGTGTTCAGTGGTCACTGTAATCCATGGACATCCAGTTGCAATTTCAGGCAGTACCTTAGTCCTATCTGAAATTGCAAATAGATGCGTTGCTACTTTTGAGGACTAATATGGTCGCCTCGTATTTAGTGAAATCCGGCACCCACACCCGCGGCAATGGGTAATTATGGCAATTGGGTATAGAAATGCAACTATACACTAGTTGTTTTAGTATTTCTGCGTCAATTTTCCCTAAAGGTCGTTGAACTTGGGATCGTTTACTCTCTTGCAATAAGAAAGGAAGAAGTTCGATTATAAATCAAAATTCATAACAGCAGGAAGTCGGGGGATAAAATTTCGAACGGTGTTTGTGTTACTTGAAAGATATGCGTCATCAGAACGTATGTTAATCGCGTTGCATATATAATATATGTACATGTATATTCTTGAGGAAAATTACGGGTCTGATGCACGCACTCCGTCGTGCAGTAATCAAGTTTAATGGTGTTACTTCTTGTAATATTTAGCATTGATGGCTTTCCGTGTGCATTTTCAAATAGTGCCTGCTTTCGTTGAATGGTTTATGTTTGCGAAATGTCATCATTATTTCTTTGCCATTATAAACTTATGTCATCATTTATATTGTTAGCATTTGTACAGGTTATTTTTCATACAGTTCATTTATTTAACGACAAAATTCGCATCCAGAAAAATTTATTCAGATTTATGTATGTATAATGTAAGTACCAATACGTTAAAATCGGAAATACAGGAATATTGTCGATTTTACCAAGTCAGTATTTAAAATTTTATTTTTGAACTACTTATACATTACTTGTACAAAGGTCTGTACTTTTACATGTCCATAAAAGACGTCTATGTTTCCTAAAAAGCCGTTTATTAAGTTGTTATTAGTTGAAACTGTTTGTATACATAAAATTAATATTTATATGTGTTTTTGACTTGTATCTGTTCCTAAACCATTGATCGTATTGACATAATAGTTATTGAGATGTAGTCAACTAAATAATTTATTATAATTACGGTACCTACTTTAAGTTGTTGTACCCCATTCGCTATTATCATAAGGCTTTACAACGCTAACTTTATAACGCAGGCTATTGCAATGAAATTTAAAAGCTGTTTATAGTCTTTATTACTTGTTGCCAATAGATTTTCTATACAAAATCGTCAAATAAAAAAATCTCAAGCGACATCAAAAATCATTACAAAAGATTTTTGCGATTCCAAATATAACTCAATATCGATCAAACAGTCGCTTAGTCTATTTTGCCTTTCAAGCGTCGATATAATTCGAGCCAAGATGCTCTCTACCCGAGATAGAAGGTTGAGCAACAAGCTACTGTCTTCACAACTAAGCAATTGTTAGGCTTCTCTGTTTCGTCACATAACCGCTACTTCAAGCCATTTCTGGTTTCTCCGTACGAGATTTAATATGTCATTGACAAAGTATTAAGGACTGTGAAATCGTCTTTCAGTTTTATTTTTATTATACATTGTGTAAGCATAGTATATTCATTTCGTCTTATACGAGTAGATCGTGTCACGTAAAATGTTATTTCTCTTTTTATTAAAACTCTCTTCTAAAGTACCTATTGCTTGTTGAAGTTTATAATATATCTGACTAACAAAAGCAATGGTTTTATAACGCAAAACATGGCTTCATAGAGTATTGGCGTTGGCGTCAAAATTAATAGACTACTGTTTTCATTGAAAATAGATAATATGATGCGTATACGATATCGATTAAATACACCAAAAAGGGCATTTTAATATATTTTGTCGCCAAGGAAACGCCGCAAGTGAACAAAGGCGGACTCGCTTGCTTTAATTTGGCGTTATTACTTAGGGCCGGTATCCGTCAATTGTTGCGCTGATCGAATGTGCGTTCACCCCTCGTCTGACGTACAATGCATAATCAGCGTACATGATGCAAAATAATAAGCGGACAATTGCTCCAATTGATACTTACATTGCAATAAAATTCATGCAAATACGGACAAGGACATTTAATATGGTTAAATCAAACACACGCATTTATTGTACGGTCGTTGAGTTGTAACGTAACGTGGGTACTCTGTGAAATAGATTGTCGAATACACGCATAAGTCTTATGCGGGTCAAGACGTGAGAGATCGAGATGTCATTTTATATGATTACGAGCTTATGCCTGCGACTTCGTCGGCATTAAATATTAATTCCATTCTTATTTAATATAATAATAATTAGAAATATAAATAAATATAATTGGAGTAATAAGATATTATATCTTTGCCGACCGCTTTAAGTCACATGCTGGAACTGCCAAGTTTCATTCAATTCTGTTCAGTAGGCAGTTGTTGCGAGATGCCTTCGCATTACAAAAAATTTTTTCCTGGAAGGTTTTATATTATTTTTTACTTATCTTGAACTGACAGAGTTGACCCTACAGTTTTGTTGTCAGTATAAATAATTTAATTTATAATTTTACCCATAAAGCAACAGAAACTGTCTGAATTAATTTTAAGTTTACAGTTTTATACCTATAGGTAAACATACTTTTAGATTTGCAATATCATATATTTTAGTTGGCGTTGAGCCTGTTTTAATAAAAGATTGTATGCCCTTGGATTCTGTCCTTTCGGCCAAACATATTATTATATCGTTTTGCTTAGTGTATAAAGGGCACCTGCCCTAAGTTTTTATAGTTCAGACTTAATAAATCTACCTTCTTTTAAAAACCTAACAAGCTTCACATTACAGGGCATCATAACATTTAAATATTCATAGAGGCATTATAGATGAAGCGGGCGAGCCATACTGCCAACGGTCCCTAGGTTAGAAAGAGAGAGAAGATTGCGGTACCCTCTTTATCTCTCTCTACTCGCGCATGTGCTTTGGCGTAAAAAGGGAGCATAGTAGAACGATTGGACGGTTTCTTGTTGTGATTGAATTTCTGCGGTTGATAATGCGTTTACATAACTGAAAGGAACTATTCTTTACTGTGCATGCGTTATTAGACAGAGACAGATAAGAGTACCGCAATCTTTTATCTCTTTCTAACCGTCGGACATTTCCACTTACAGGCAACCATATATAAATAAATAAATATCTTGGGACAACTCACACACGGCCATCTGATCCCAA
>DWNH01001333.1:0-11651 GCA_018249895.1 Tiana niger
GACTGCCACGCGATTGGCCACCTCATGCGTCATGCCGTCCCACACCAATCAGCTGTTTGCTGACGTGAGGCGCTACGGTTAGTGGTTGTAGTCAAAATAACGGCCCGCCTGCGTTTGATGTACTACAACTGCTCCAACACACATGAAGAATGAAAGAAAAAATTGTATCATAAAACCGAGTCAATATTTTCATACTACTCTTGTCTACGTTACTACGTCGTATGTTATGGCATAAATAAAAAAGAATTATCTGCCATAGCATTAGGGACTCATCATGAAGTTATTGACAAAATGTCTGGTATGAATAGCCGTTGAAACATAAAATAGTGACAGTAATTTGAAGCAAATTGATTCGTGAAAGGCAGATCAAATACAACGAAATCGTGGAGGGCCTAAAGTTAAATCGTATTTTTCTTGAAATAAGTAAATACAGATCCATCGATCAAAACAAACTAAAATCTTGAAGGTTAAAAAGATTAAGGAAAAGTAATTAGATTAGAAATGAGATATAGACTATATATTAAATATCGACGCACATTGGATTTTATGGATAACATGGCACGGTCAAATCTTGTTCTAGGGAGGTATACAATGGAACTCCTTGACGATAAAGAGCACAAATATACTTATTGCGCATATATATTATGCGAGTTACGATAGCCTTAAGTTAGGTGGCGCGGTCAATATGGTCAAAATCATACAAATCTTGTTCTAATCTAAAAAAAATTTAAGACTAGCTGTGGTGGTGGTAGACTGGTCTGTGGTCTATAATGACATCCTCGTTTGCTACTCCTTAATGTGAAAAACCTCTACCCTGTAGATAAAAACTCCATTAATAACCCAATAAGCTTGGCAGCTGAACGGCCACTGACATACGCCCCATGGACTTCGCGTAACTTTAATTGGATTACATCACGCTATGCATAACTGCGAAGCCGTCAATTCTCATTTTCACTTTGATGTTACTATGGTAATTCGGCTGGACATAGTCGTGTGATATTACGACTATAAACATTTTATTGCTAATAGGAATTGAATAGTGATAATTTTATAATAGGCATAGGTATTCATTTTGTCTTGCACTAGAAAAATAACTCTTAGAGATCTCGAAGACGTACTAGCTATAGACTCTCGTCAATATTGTACGTCAACCAGTACGGATAAATATTGTCGACGAATATATTTATTTCAGTGATCCCACAATGCAAGTTTAACTTTGAAAGGGCAGTAAATTATAAAGTATTGCTCGGCTGCACTGAGTTTGGACATTTACAGTCTCTTCTAATTCAGTGTAACCGTTGGGAAAGAAAGGCTAACTAGGTTCGATGACGTACCACCAGCGTAGTCTTTTCTACTTTGAAACAATTTATTGTGCTTCGGAAGAAGACTTCAAGTAGTGTGGACAAGGGACTACATCATGTCTGCTTTTTCTTTTTGTTCCTGCTGTCGAAAAGTGTACGTATTTTATTGTACTACTTTTGTAGCCTTCGTTTTCAAATGTGGGAAAATATCGTAAAAACGTCCGGCCCTCCAACTTCGCACGTACCTACCCGTAATTTAGATCCTTAATATTAGGTAATTCACAGTATTATAGTACGACACAGTCAGTAAAAATCTATTTGTTATTCCCACATGCGAGCTATATTTTACCAAACGAATGCGCGAAAAGTATTGTTATTTGCGTCTAAGTACAAATAATATGACAATACTTACACGGATTGTGTGCGAAAAGACGTTCAGAGAATCTCGGAACCCTTTTTTTCGATTTCGAATTAAGATTTAACGATGCTTTTTTTCGCTGCGTTATGTGTAATTTTTTCTTTAATGGTGAATGTACACTTTAAAAACAGTTCTAAGTAAATGCTAAATATATTTTTCCATTACGACAATTGTAAGGTAAATTTTCCTAAGCAACATATAGAAAACTCTACAGAAGACAGTACAGCTACACAAGAAGATTTAAATAAGTACTTCTTATTTTAGCGGAAAAATAACATTAAATTAGCTAGATAGATATATTTAACGTGAATCAAGTAGTAATAAAAGATATATTTTTTAAAGGGAAAGAAGTAGCAACCGAGTATGCAGCCGCCTAAGTAGTCTATGCAGCCTTTAGACAGTGCCGCAGATCCAATTCGGATTTCATTCGAAAAACGTTTGGTCCTAGACCCGTATAATAAGTTGGATTAAGCTTAATATGGGTAAGTTTAACTGAAGATACCCGAATCACATTAAGTATAATTTATAGAGAATACACAAAGCTTCCCGGGCTTGTAGCGAGCAACTCACTGCTGTGAGTTGTGTGACGTGTTCGTCCCTAAAAAGTTTTAATGATGAATCTCATTACACGCCTAATGTGCTCTGCGGTTTTTATAGACAGTGATAACGACATACAAAAATTAATAACATATATAAAAATACTGAGACGTGTGGATTGTCAGTTATACGTGCTCAATGCTACAAAAAGGTATCTACACAGCAATCGATATCATTGTTGAATTAAAGACGACTTAAAAATATGTCATAAGATAACACACAATACACTTTACAAATATTGTGTTTGTTTAGCAATTATACATATTAACACGGTTTAACAGATCTTAGTGGGAGTTTCACTAGAAAATATAGGAGATTCTAGAGTTATATATAAGTCCCAGAAATATTTAGCGTTCCAGTGCGACAATTGAAAAAAAATACGCAAAATTTTATTTTCCGTATCTAAACTAACAGTGGTTCTAACTTTAGTATTTGTGGGGGTAAAAAGTGTACGCCTTATTATGTCATTTTCCACCAGTTAACTCTGTGTGGATAATGATAGTTATATTTGTGGTAACTAAATGTTAAAAATAAAAGAAAAGCAGAAAAATTCAAATAACGGACTTACGGATGTGTTTAAGTGCGAACCTAGATAACAAAATAATAACTACAAATATTTAATTAAAGAATAAACATTAGAATTTATTTATAAATAATGACTAATAGGTATTACAAATAAACCATATTAGTCTAAGTTTATAAATATTACTCCTTGTATGTAAAAGCGATTTCAAATAGACAATAGAGGTTTAAGAGGATTAGGTAAAGCTTAGCGTGAAATTGAATATTCCCATACGTTTCAGTTGTTCAGTTAATTGACATGCTCATTGAGAAATGATATTATTATTGCAGTTATTTTAAGTATACGTATTTTTTTTGTATACACCTTTAAAAAAAATCTTTTGTTCTTTATTATCAATATGAATTCGGAGTATCTAAAAAAGGTTACAAAGCCGAGATTGTTTCGAAACCAACCAAGGTATGAAGAATAAATTTTCTTTTACTTACAATCACAAAAGATAGTCCGGAAGAGACCACTTCATAGTTTAGAAAGTTTTCTTTATAATACTGTGTACTTAATATTAATTCATTATTAACTTTTCCGTTATTGATATTTTTCGGTCGATTAGTGTTTTCTATTTTTTCATTCGAGTTTTTTACTATCTTCTTTAATAATACCCTATCTAATATAAATTCATATACATTGACGATCCGCGTGGTGTAATGATTACCACAATGGTCATTCATTTGAAGAGTCCTGGCAGGACGGCAGGACAGAAGTTTAAATTAATTTAGATTTCTGTTTCCGGTATCCGCGACGAAAGGAATGTGAATTTTACCAACCCGCACTTGGCCAATGTGTTGAATTACGGCCTAAATTTTTAAATGTATGTGATTGTTGCATGTGTACACATTGCCTGGAAGTGGAACAATCTCATTTAATCTTGTTTAGGTACTGACCCTTTTTTGTAAATGTAAATACTTATATGGCTTTTTATGAATGAGAAATCATTTTAAAATCTTGATAAAATGTTATGACTACAAGAAAATCAACAAATTCTGAAAAATCCTGTGCTTACTCTTTTAAAAATAAGTAAAGGAAACTAAAAACGGTGCGAAAGTATTAAATAATCTGTTAGGAAAAACCAAAAATGAAACTATCCTGAAATAAATTCTTTTAGTTTAGAATTCAAAAGAAAATCTGAACAACTTTATCGCACTGCCTCATATTTATGGCTTTAATTTTATTATCAGAATGCCGTTCGTAGTCATTCGTTCAGTTATCTGTTCTCGTTGTGGCCCTTTTTCCGAGTTTATATTTTATATTTCTAAAAGGAAGCAATATTTTGCGACGATAAAACGAAAGACAGCAGGACTACGCATAGAATTTTCATCGGATAAACGTATACGAGTTGTTTACTACTTAAAACATAAAAGAAATCCCCACCCGAGTGACCCGTCTTGCAATCTCACCGAAACTAGTCACTACAACAATTTCCTTAAGACCAGATTGATCATAATTCTTTTATTTAAATTTCTTTATAGGCACGAAGTAGCAAAGGAGCTACGATGGAATTTTGAACATAGGAAAATAGAACAGTATAGAAAACATTTTGCTAAAACTTACTTTTTTATTTAGAATATTAAGTCCATTTTGACCTGCAGTCTAAAAGCTTTATACCAAAAGGTAAATTAAGGTCACGTAGTACGTTTGTTCACCTAACCCGAGGCAACAAAACGCAATTTCTGTTTCGGATTTAGTGGGCTTAACTTAACTTGTAATTTTGTCGATAAAAAGATCTATTAGATACCTTCAGTAATTCAATCAGGTCTCAATCTGTATTGGAATAAGAGAACTTTCCGCATTTCGTTTACTATAATTAATCTCTTGGCTAAACGAAAAGCTAAATATAAGTATAGTACATAGGTAGAGGAGACTGGGGCTTGTTGTAACATTTGAAAAATGTGGTTATTACTAAACATTTTAAATATATGGAGACCATCTTAGTCCTAGAGTAGTCTATGGAAATATAAAAACGTTCATGTTCTGTAAACAAAAACAAGGTGCGCAAAAATGTGCAGTTTTTGAACCACAAAAAGTGTATAGGGGTTGGTATCGATTACTTACAAAATTTGAAAGATGTCTTGTAAAAAACCAACGAAAATAATGTATTTGGGGATTTTTGAACAGGTATAATTTTTGAACATGTCGTTCAATTTTGATCCGCTTGACGGCATTCATCGCAGTTTTTTAACTACAATAAGTGTATGTGTTTTAATGACGATCTGTCAGTAAACTTTAGAGCTACCTTGAAAAAACCTAAAAAATACATTTTTTTGTGGTTTTCTTTTCGAATATATTTAGAATGGTTCGACGGATTGACTCTCAAATTTAATCAAATCTAAGTCTTGATTGTCTTGATTGGCTTGAACGCTTTTCAACGCCGTGTTGCGGGACTCAATCGGTTCATTCATTCTTGAGATATCGTACGACATAAATTTATTTATTCACACATAATACATAAACATCTCGGCACGAATAGACAAAAAGACTTCCTAGGACGCATAAACGAGGTCTGGTGAAAAATCGAATTTACCGAAAATTGGACAGAAATCAAGAACTTGAAAATTTTCAACAGGAAGTTAATAGAACTTTGAGTACTTTTATTGCCAACGCTAAAATTGTTGAGAATCTATGACAAATGATGTATACATCTAATCTGTTTTTTCTTTAACTAGCTAGGAGGGAGTTTTAGAGTACGTAAAATTTTTAAAACAAACTGTTGTCCTTCTGGAAACAATCCTAGCGATCACAGCCTCCCTCCCCCCTCCCTAATACGACCTCTTAACATAAGAAATTCATTTTCCACCTCTCATTTATCTGTAAGCCCAACGGATGAGAGTTTAAAAGCGTTCGATTGATTTTTTTCTCTCAGTTGGCTCCCAGTTTGGCATACCTTGCGAATTTTGTGGAAATCAATAAGTCGAATTCCGCATTCGAACGTTCCTACTTGGTCTTTCCTCGACGTTTTCCACACTCATAGTTGTGAGGTGTTATTATTATTATTAAAGAATATTAATTTGAGGGTAAACTTAAATGTACATATGTACCGAAGGATTTATCCTTCGAATACGAGAACTTAATAGAATTGCAACTTACCCTTTCAATTTTGGAGGAGAAGTCAAGTTTCATAAAGTAGTTTAGAATTTGAATATTCCTCGCTATATCTACTGCCCGATTCACTAGGGATTAAATGGTTATGTCAGTTAAGGTCCCCATTACATTAGCACACCATCAGTATCACCCATATCACGTAGGAAGAAAGTGTCTAAACAATGTTAGGTCTACCCAACGCACATTGAATATTCAATGAATTTATCGCAACTACACAAAATATTTTATATCTTGACAGAAAACTCTCTTGTACATCACTATTAAGTGTAGGAAATATTAATTCGTATAATCCTTTTTGTAAACATTTTAAGAGCAAGAAAGGCAAAGAACTCGTTTGGGTCAACAGTGCCGTATAAAATTATTACCTACTCAAAAAATATGGTACGTTATTTCGAACAAAAAAAAAGAGTACCGTCGGGGAACGCCGTCGGGAACGTAGTTTCTTACACTTTTTTCTTCAACTCCGAGTGTTATTTGACATGGAAATTCAACATATTAGTATATTTTCGTCGCGTAAGAATATACCGTTGCTCTGTGTGTGACTTTCTCTCTCTCTCTCTTTCTCTCTGTGTCCGTAATCTGTATATTGATGGCTCCTGCGTAAATAATCGCATTCCAGAACTTTGTAATTTTCATATTTTAATGTTATGGGTACTATTAACTGTGTTAATTTGAATGTCAAGAAATAATAAAAAAAGTAAGTAGAGAAATAACAATAAGTAAGGATTTTAGAAATGAATTTCATTTCAATTAAATTCAACGATTCAACGAAAGAAAAAATATTTAAAGCTGTGCCCTGTATTTGCATCGAATGTACAAAAAATCATGGCGGTATAAAAAATATTCCAAAAGTACAATCATTAACCACAATTATGTTCAGAAATTGACATTAACATAAACTGAGTTTGACAGAAATGACAAAACATTTGTTCAGGATTGGAGCATGATTATCCACGCAGGGGCAAAGTAGGGCCGAATTACGGCATGGAATTTGATTCATCATTTATTTGCAAAGTAACAGATGTGCACCATTACGTTACACAATGGAAAAATCCTAAGACTTTTTACACTCAATGGCTCTTTACCTTTTGAATCCAACAAAAGATTAAGATTTGTTTATTTGAATAGCATAGAAACAACTAAAATGTGTACTTTAACTTATAGTGACGCCTGTGAGAAACAAACGCAATTCGGAGCTAAAGCAAAGTAAATCCTGACAAACATTGAAAGATTCCAAAATTTTTTTTACGTAGTATCTTAAATTTAATTAATTAATGAAACAATTTTGCGCTAGGTCAGTACCTAGGTACAGCGAGCGTAATTCCCTTATCAGCTATTTACACCGCGACTGGTCTCGTGAGATAATGCTCGCCACGGAACTAAATGTGACTATCCTAAGCTACAATGAAGTTTTTTTTTATTAGACACTGTGATTGTTTATTTATTTATTGATTAACACAGTTAAGATACAATGTTTTTAATATTATATGTACCTACTAATACAAAATATAGCTGTTTAGATTAACTGTACTTACACTTACATTTAAATTACATAATTAAACAAATTTTACAAAGTATTTCTACTTCTAACATGGTATAATTACTCATTAATGGAAGCGATACCTCTTTGTCCTGAAAAGCAGTTTTTTTATTCATAAGAAGTAACAAACGAGCATGCAGGAAACTAAATTGTTGCATAGCTACTTTTGAGGACTAAGATGGTCGTCTCGTATATTTCGGCCACCGGAGTCCTGAAACAATAAATTGCTTCAGGGTATAACTGGGTGTGGCTGTGGTACTGTTGCGAATTTAGATTAAAAACCTAGTTTTGTAAAAAAAAGTACCTACATGTACTTTTTCAAAACTAATTAATTTAAAACAATTAACTTAAAAATTACGCCCTCATATTCTTTCTGTGTACATGTACGTGAGGCTTTTTTTATATAAAAAATAATAATGAAAGATCCTCTTTAGCCCCAATTAGAGGTATTTACCCAACTCTTACTGATGTTTTGTCTGCTTTGTTTCGCCCACATAGAGCTTTGTATTATTTATTTATGTATATCATTAAACATTGAGTACTTCCTAGAATAGACCTTTATGAATCATGAATATGTATTTGCTTTTGAGATTTTTGCGACGAATGACTATCCCATGAGTAAGAATTGCTGTCCAGCAGTATTTTATCCCCGAACGATTGGAGCGCCACCTATTGCGCACCAAGCGCACTAATCCAGCGAGATCTATTTTACAGTCTTTTTTACAATGATACAAATGATGCTTATTTGTGCATCTTTACATACATACACTTATATTAGGCACGTTTATTATACGAGACTAATGTACCTAATCACAAAGAAGTGGTTACACGGACAATTACAAGCTACGAATTTCTGCTTCCAAAAAATGTATTTGTACTTTATAATTGTATCATGCTTTCCATGTTCTTTGGGAAAATAAGTATAATTAAGTCCATATAGAGGAAAATTTATTTAGGACCATACAACGGATTCAAAAAAGATGAGACCCACGCTAAACGTAAATACTATTAACTAAATACTTGGTGCAAAGTCGGGAGCCAACTTTTCTCTGAAGTATTCACATTAAGTACGACGTGAGAGGAAATATTTTATATGTATCAGATATCGGAACAGAACACTTTTGCACTACTCCTACTTTTGGTAAGTACATTATGAAGTAGAAGAATTTCTTATTCTTTCAATCGTCAGATAAAACGTCAAAAAACTACCAAACGAATTAAGTTATTCGACTGTTTATCGGTCTGATAATTTCTTTCTATTTTTCAATTCCATTTAACTAACGTACATATAAATTCATTTCATTTCATATTCCATTTACTACCGGCAAGCGACTTATTTTTCGAATAGAGCCTATCTGACTATTGAGAAATCCATTTTTTTACTATCTGTCGAATAAAATGTTGTCTGACACTTTATCTGAGTATTGAAAAATCGGCCCTAAGCAAATTTATCATCATTTAAAAAAAACCGGACATTTTTACTAAGTGAAGTAAATAAAGCTACAGATATGTTTGACAAGGGCTCAAAGCCCCGACAATTGCAATTTGGTTACGCTTTTATATATTTAGGATGGATTTTTCATACCCAAATACATTGACAGTCACTCACTCTATCCCCTCGAAGATGAAATTATAATGTGAGGATGGTTAAGCGTAGTAGGCGGCAAGTGGGTAAATAAATAAATATATATCTTGGGACAATACACACACGGCCATCTGATCCCAAACTAGGCAGAGCTTGTGCTATGTTAACCAGACAATTGATAAACATACATAATATATGTACATATTTTCTTTGTAAATAAATACTTATATATTGTAAATAACCATACACCCAGACACCGAATAAATATGCGTGCTTATCACACATTTGTTCCGGGTGGGGATCGAACCCACGAGCTCCCGTTTAGCAGTCAGTTTCGCCACTAGACCAGGAGGCCCGTCAGTGGAAAAAGTATTTTATATGTAAATCCAGATTGTGAACTATGTTTCCTAAATTTCATCGAAACCCTTTTTGCGTGATTAAGTAACAAACATCTAAACATACAAACTTTCACATTTATAACATTAGTAGGACTAGTTTTCGCCTGTATGATATGTGGTCTAACCATACCATGTACAGGAATGAAAAGTATTCTATGTGACAATCCAGGTTATGAACTATCTTTTTTTCCAAACGTCTAAATCGGTCTAGCTGTTTCTGCGTAATTGTGTAACAAACATCCAAACATACAAACTTTTACATTTATTATATTAGAAAGACAACGAAGTTGAATTGAAGCGTTGCTTAATCTACAAACCAACCTCAAATAGTCATATGTATATGTTAAATCTTCGAAAACAATATTTCTCTGGGTTCAAGTTGTGTATCATAAGACAAGGGACTCTCTATTTCTCTCTACCTCTCTATTCTACTATTATTTCTCTCTACGTTTTAATGGACTCCATTTTTGCGTAATAAATGAAAATCAATGCTTATTTTACAAAACAAAGAACAAAGCCCCACAGGCAGCCGTACTAAATAAAAATCCATAAATGAGTGTAACATCTTTATTTACAATCCTGAACAATCTCCTTTGATGATCATCGAATCGGAAACTGGGGTTGTTGAAAGCTTTGCTGAAATTTATTCATAGCCTATTACTAAAATAAAATATAGATTTTTTTCTCAACTTTCGTGATACAAGCCTAACTTTCTTCTCTAGAATTTATTATTTGTACACTTATTTTGATATTTTACAAATTTTACGTAATACTTATTTAACTATTTATATGTTTTAGCAGCGTTATAGCAGTAATATGTCCAATCCCCACTACATTAGATAAAATTGATAACTAAATTGTACACAAACAGTTATAAGTTAATTGCAATTAACATATAAGTTTTATTAACAATTTAATTTACAACCAAGTACGATTTAACTAAACTTATTACGTACAAAATATTATGTAAATTCAAGTAGGTTAACATTTACAAAATTAACATTTATTGAACTACACTACAATTCAACACGACTTATGTATATCAATCAAGCAAATCCACACACTCAAAGTAAAATAAATTAAAATAAATGGCTGCATCCTGCTTAAATATTTCAAAAAACTATAGTTAAGACCCTATAGGTTTTCAAAACTTGTACCGTTCACGTTAAATTAAATATTGTGTTATTAAAAGCGAGGTTCTCCTGTTTCTTTGAAAATAATGATTTCAGTGCCGGAACCATTATTACACAACCGGTGTATGTAACAGTGTTTAAAGAATCTTTTAACTCATGTAACGTTGTTTTACTCCTATGTTACTATTATAAGGAAGCTAAACATTTACAACAGTTATGGTAACTACGTATTTTAGGTTTAGATAACTATGACAACCTCTTATTTCTTATAATGAAACCCGGTATCTTGCCATAGCGTCAGATCCACGGCCGGTAGGCGCGTGCATGGCACCAGCTTGTTTCTGTAAACAAAAAAACGTTTTACTTGTTTATAATAAAGTCTTTAAATGCCTCGAATTCGAAGATTTTCATGAAGATGTTTTATTTTATTTTTTTATTTTTATTTTATGTGTAGCAACAATTAAAAAATTATTTTCTTACCCATGAACTATTTGTCGGAAAGCTTTCGGTTGCATGTGATAGACACCGTCGGCGTTATCGCACATTAGACGCGCCATTGACGCGCCCTGCCTGATAGACTCTAGCTGACCTGAAATCATAATAGATATTAAAGTAATTGTAATTAAAAGTGAATTTAATATATATATAATATGCATTAATAAGCCTCGTTTGTCATCAATTTAAGCCGTTTTCTAAATTTTGTGAGATTTTTGTAAATTGAAATAGCATACTTGGAGTTAACGCGATTTCTGGATCGGCACCATTCTCGAAGAAGAACCTGTCTCCAACTCGAGTCCTGTAGAACTGTTCGGTTAGAATGCAAAGGTTGGTCGGTCCGGCCAAGGAGCCCAGTACGTTGTTCTCCAGCGAAGCAGCCACCACAAGGTCGATGTCATCCACGGATTGATACACCAGTCGGAGCTTCTCTACATTCTAAAGGAATAAAATTAAAAAGTATTATATATCTAATATACTTATGACCAATAAAGATCTGTAAACAACT
>DWNH01001334.1:0-11649 GCA_018249895.1 Tiana niger
ACGTAGAATAAGGCGAAAGATAAAATTTTTAAAAAGATTTTTATCTTGTTACGCCAAAGAAGTATAACTTCTAACGCATGTACATAAGTACACACTTTTTTTTATTACTGGAGCATCAGGCAGAGCATCAACATCAGGGTACCTGGTGTTAAGTGGTCTCCGAAACCCATAAGTATATATGTCTAACCGCGGGTAGTTACGTACGCCTACCTGAGATTGTAAGTGGATGAATGCTACTCTCATGGGTTAAGACTTTTTGATGATTAAGATTTTGATGCTTATGCTGTTGATGTAAGAGTTGATGATATAAAACATTGGTTGTGGTGTTTGTTTGGTGGTTTACAAAAGGCAAATGTTAGCATCATATTCCGTCATTTCTATTTATTCTGCACTCTATATCCGTTTTAAAGGAATCTTTGTAAATATCCTTTTCCTTGAATTTTAACTTCTAGATTTAGAACTTTTGAATCCCTAAAACTTTCACAATGTGATAAATATAGGATCGCGGTGCCTAAGTAACAAATGGTCGTTGTTAGTACGTCTTACAGTCCTGGGCGTTGCAAATGATACCGCGATCTCGTGCAAAGTACCAGAAAAGATTGCATCCTTTTCACTGACATTATTTCATTTCCTAGTGTCTCTTTCTTGTAAACCTGTCTTACTTGGTTACATGACTGGCCTCGTGGTGTAGTGGTTAGCAAACCTGACTGCTAAACGGGAGGTCGTGGGTTCGATTCCCACCCAGAACAAATGTTTATGTGATGAGCACGAATACTTGTTCTGTGTCTTGGTGTATTGTTATCTATGTAAGTATGTATTTACAAAAAAAAAATTATGTATGTTTATCAGTTGTCTGGTTACCATAGCACAGGCTTTGCCTAATTTGGGATCAGGCGACCGTGTGTGAGTTGTCCCAAGATATTTATGTATTTATGTATTTTATGTATAAATGTAAGCTGAAATATCAGTGTACTTCCATTAAAGAAAAAACAAAATATCTCCTCTTTTTTCAAAGTGTATCTTAATATATACAGGAGTAAATATTACTATATAACCTTTTATATATTTTATAGGGTATATATCAGGTGCCACATAAAAGGTATATAAAGTAAATAGCTGATTTTAATTGTATAAAGATAAAATGTTTGGAGCATAAAATATAAGAAATGTACTAAAGTGACGTAAATAGTATTAAAAAATTATTTATCACAGTATTGTGTTATAAATCTAATCATTATATTTTATCTCATCATAAAAATCAAATGACAGAAAACTTAATTTTATGGCATTTTCAACGTCGATTACCTAAACAAAGTTGTAATTTTCTGTGAAATAACATTAATTGCATCTTAAATTCATAAATTTAACCTTTCACGAAATGATTTACTTACTATTAATATTTAAATATTGCACATCTTCATAAATCTTTTCCACTTTTAAATCGATTTAATAGTCTGATTTATTTTAGTGACATACGATATGATTAAACATCAATAAAACGTTTCACGATGTTTTATCGTGATTCTATAAGTGGATAAAATATTTAAAAGTGATTTCGTATAACTCATACATACATATATACAGGTAGTCGACTTGCTTTTGTTGCGAGACAAGGATTTTCCGGAGAAGCAACTTCACTTCCATCGTTTATTTCCGATAACAATTTGTAAGAAAATGTGTTGGATACAATAAACACGGTGTTTGTCGACGTGGAAATAAAGTTAATGCACATTTGAGAACGAAATCTGTTTATCGAAGACAGTAGGAACAAAGTGCTTATGCACGTTCCAGAATTATTTCTCTACATCTATGTCTGGGCAGATAACGTGGTTGCGTGGACAAAGTAATGTAAAAATATCGTACAATTTCTGTGTCGTATTCTTATTTCGACTCGGACCCGGCAAGAATACAAGTTTAGTGTTAAAATGGATAGTGCATGAGTCGCTTAACGTCATGACATGTGTACTTGTCATTGTGAACGCACGAATAATGGAAAATATTACGATTTGTCGTGCGAGCTCTGTTTGTTACGAGTAACTTGTGACTGCGTTTTACATACGCTATGACAATTGTTTACTATGAATGTTTTGTTGTCTTTTGAGTATTTATCTACAATCTTAAAATGTGCTTTAATTCTATTTTCGTTTTTTATTTTAGTTTTTATCATTAAATACGATATTTATTATAAGTAACTGGTGTATGTTGTTAATGTCTTTAACGTAGTGCTAACGGGATTTAAGCCATGATTTTTAAAACTTGAATTTCTGATATTACGGCGCAGTACTATGTTAGTCAATACGACTGCGAAAGTCTAAAACAGTATTATTAATGAACTGCGATGTGATACTTATAGTCAGAACTTATGTAATTAATAGTGTGGAATAGTATGATTATATGTATTTTATTTTTTATTACACTATAGATGACAAAATAAATAAATAAATTTGACCAGATTTCCAGTCAACCGCATTATTCGCCTTGGTCAGAGGCGTACTATGTGGTTAATTTTTTAAACTATTTTAGTGTTCAGTGTGTTCAAATATGAGTTCAGATAGGATACCAGATAGATATCAGATAGGATATCAGATAGGATAGGATGAGTTCAGATAGGATAGATAGGATAATTAGAGGTGTGCCGTAGACAGTTCTGGACTTGAGTTTCCTATGATTTTTAAATCCTATTGGGATTTTGGCTAAGGATTAATAGTACGGATGAGGCTTGAAGCATTTAAATGTTATATTACAGATTTCAATTTCTTTTTCCATTGCTATTATGTGATAACTCCTCTTAAAAAATCTTTATATTAACGTATTTAGTACATTGTCGATTACTGCGTTACCCACTTATGATCTGGAATGTGAATTGCTGATAATAATTATATCATGTTATCAATGAAATGCATTACTATCGTCACGTACTTACAATACACGTGCATATGCGAAATACTTAATAATAGTCTTTACTAATATAATATAGTAAAATATAAAAACTATTATTTTTGCATTTCAGATTTTAGATGTTTAAGTTTGTTAATATAAATATGGTGGTAGTCGAAGACGAACGAATGCTATCGACATTAGGGCTTGATGGTTAATTTTTAATAGACTTAGGTAAAGTATCTACATGTATTTACGTAAAGTTTTTAAAAGAGCTTTTGCTTAAAAAATGAATTTCTTTTCCATGTTTCCGACAAAAGATACTGATCAAGCGAATTAGCTATAATTCACCGTACTTAAAAGGCTAAGGCTTTGCATAGATTTGCAAGTCATTGTACAAGGTAACAATAATCATATACCTCGGCATCATCCAGGAGGCAGTATGTAAAGAGGCTTTGTTTGTATGTAATTAGTCTGTGCAACTGTAATGTGACTTTGTGGAAGAGCAAACAATCGAGTGTCAACACTTGAAGGAGCGATGACTCGCCGAGTGCATCTTCGAGCTTACCTTGAACTGTACGAGGAAGCAACTTGTTTAGAGTTTCACATATAAATTTATATGTTGAATAATATAAAAAAATAAAAGTAAGTAATGGACATTTACACAGCAACAGTGGAAAAATTTGCTTATTGAAAAACTTTATAAGACACTACAATACGATATTTCTGAGGAAATATCTTTTTGTCGTCTGTTTTAACGCAAAATTTATTCATCTGTCAAACATTAGCATGAAAATACTATTTCTGTAACGTTTCTTTTTTAAAGATGGATGTCAATGAAATCAGTATTTATTTAGAAGTAATAAATCGACATGAGGTGAATAAAATTAATATCCAGAGATAAATTCTACAGAGATATAAAGCGAGGTTATTCGATGGAATCTATAGAAATATTTCACGCGATAAACATTGAATAAACAAACGTATGAATAAAGAAACGAGCAAATTATATATTTATAGAAAAGTTACGTACGCATCTTTGGTTCGACGGATGATAATTCCCTTGTAATCACTAGATTACCGACGCCCACCCGGCTTCCCATAGAGATTGTCGGTAAACGCCGTAACGCAGCTACGATATGAATGTAAGAATTGAAGCGCGTTTCTTAAAATTAAATTTGTAAAGAACGTGGAAAGTTCAATATTAAAACGAGTACATTAAAACGTGTGTAGTTTCGAAAAGGTGAAATCTCGCTACCAAAGTGATTAGTTACGTTTTATTTTAGTGAGCTTCACCGTTGGCGCCCAATTGAACCGTAAAATGGAATACATTTTATTTGTATTCCCCATATGGATAGATCGTATTTGAAGTCAATAAACGCCTTTATTCCTTGCTCGAAGTACTATCTCGTACCCATGTTACACTGAGAGCATGTATTGAATAAATTATTGTCAATACGTTTTTATATTGTTTTATTGGTATGAAAGTTCGTGAGTTTTCGATATAACCATTATATGAGCGGTCGGTTATGATGCAACATGTTGTTTTATGTTCGAAGATACCTAGTAATGGAAGTGTTGCATTCGACTATAATATGAGCTTAGTGTTCTTATGAAGCAGTCAATAAAGAATAATAGCAATCAGCTTTAAAATGGTATCGATAAATCATTGATATTTGCTTTGATCAAAACTTTGGTCTGTATTTTTGAATGTATTTAAATTGACGTATTTGATTTATGTGTAATGTCTTTATTGTGGTTGTCCTTCCTGTTATACTTACTTCCTCATTAGTTTGATTTTATTACTGTTTCATGTTAAGCTGCCGTTGTGTAGTTATTAATGTATTATCAATCATAATAACTACATTCGAGGAATAGAAATGTCTGTTTTTATTGGATAGGAGGCATTTTTATTGGATAGAAGTAGCAAACAAGATTAGCGGGTGTTAATTAGTTTCTGAAAGATCCATAAACATCCATATCCAACATCAGGCAGTACCATAGTCCTTCCTGAGATCGTAAATAGATTTGTTGTTATTTCTGAGGACTAATTGAACTGACTGACTAACATAGATTATAAGGATTTTTGTTACTAACACTATGGGCCTTAATAGCCTGAAATAAATGATTTTTATTTTAATTTTATTTTTTATTATTTTTGAGTTTGCCTGGAATATAGTGTGTTCCGGCGACCACACTCTTTTTCCGAAACACGATAAATTGTTTTACAATAGAATTCGTTTTGGGCATGGTACCTCCGTTATTGGCAAAAATAGTACGTTCCTAATCAATAAGTCATTACAATCTGACCAGTGACGACAACAATTTTTTGGAAGAAGAGATGGATAAGGGATATCATCATTGACTCCTGATCGAAAAGCAAGGGAAAAGCATTAAGAACCCACCCGTATTCACATGATATAGAAGTATTAGGTAAACACTTCAAAGATAGCAAGGAATTTGGAAGCATTTTCTCATATAGGCACGGCCTCATTATACATATGTATATTGTAACTTTTCTCTATAATGAAGTAATTTATTGTGGTTCGGCTGAGTGTGGTTGCGGGAAGACACGTGAAGTATTAGGCTGCTATCTTATTAAAGTCAGGAACAATGCGACTTCAGGTAAGCTTGTCGGATTATCAGAGACCACTTAACACAGCCGAATTAACTCTAACTGTGTGTTCGTTTGCTCCGTTTTTCTTTAAAAATAAGTTTTACCGCTGAGAGAGCACCCAGGCCAGTTGAACTCCATATTCTTTTGTTTCCCACAAAAAGGTTCATCTAGAATTATTTTGTAAAATAAAAAGGATTGCTACTTTATTTATATGTAAAAAAATTCTCGTTGTAATTTAAGTAAGGAAGGGTGGTGACACATCGGTTATTTTTCGCATAATCTACTCCGTGTCGTTATTGCTCGGATTAGTGGCCACGGCGTGTTCCGTTGGCTAAGCGGCGCCAAAGCCTTACAAGCGCTGGCTTAGTACGTGCACTGGATCATTATATTATTGTATTTTAAACTGGGCACAGTCTACCACAGCATACGATTTATTTTTTCATTTGCTTACTTTGTCCACAAGGCTGTAAATGGCTTTTTCGAACACGTAATTATCATTTTGGACTTAGCTTTCTTGCTATACTAAACTTTTTCTTAAATAAAAACTGTGTAGGTCAAATGCATACAAAATATGTTTAAACTTTTCCCGTTTTTATATCTTTTATGAAGGCTTAAAATGGATTAGGCATTGCCACCGCAAAAGCTTTGTTGCCATCCGTACCTATTGTCAAACTTACACGCCCCGAGTTTCACAATACTTTTTATAGTATTACAGCCTCTCCCGTTTATTGAGATTTTACTGATCTTTAATATTACTATAAATGTTTAATTTATTGCTCGGTCACTAATACACCATTTCATTCACTTTATGGCTGTGGATCCGAAATTTATTTCTATAGGTTCTTCTCTTAGTAATTTGATTTGGTTGAATATGAAATTAAAGAATGATTACTTTTTTTATTGTGTTCTGCATAATGAATAGATAAGTATAGAGAAATGGAAGGTTATATGGAAGCCGGCTTACAGTATAACATTACCGTGATTGTATAAGTATTACGCGGCTGGAAACCTCGTGGCTAGCAATAGAAATTTCTCACACCTTCGTGTTTAAAGTAAAAGTACTGGGGACCTATGTACGAGTTATGTCAATTAAAACCACGAAGGTGGTTAAGGGGGCATTTTATTGTAATTTAATTATTTCAATGTCGGTATTGTAAACCTTCTCCAAAGTTAATCGAATACTTTTGTCGTTGTGCAGTGATTTTTTACATATTTTTGAATAAATTACATATTAAATACGTAGCAAAAATATTTTACAACCATTTTTCTTTAACAATTAATAACATATGTTAAAGTACAATATATATGTATATGTATTTTTAATTTTAATTCACAGTAGCAGTTCAGTGGCAATGTTCGGGCTGTATATTGTGACCCTTGCCTTATGCTAATCCAGCTACGTTAATGCCAATTAAAATGTTAACAATAGATGCAGTAAAAGCGAAGCTCCCATTGAATGCGGACCGGTTTGGCACAAGCCGCTCGCTTTACAATTTTACATCTCAATCCCATGGTATACATCTCAATTTTATAGGGCACTTACACACAGCTGTACATATCTGCAAAGTTTTTAAATGTCTTCATCTTCAATCTGTTACTGTTCCAGATTGGTTTCTTCTAAAAGACGACACGGGCTCGTGAATTCCTTTAGCTTGGGCTTTATTTCAATTCGTTCTATAAGTTAAATAATCAAAGGGTTTATTTGAATAATTAGAATAGAATAAGTTGTTTTCATGAGAATGTATGCTGGTATCATCAAGGCTGCAAGGGCAAGTACTGAAACTTTTGCACGAGACCAAGACGTGTTCACTTGGCCTTAGCTTACTAGTCAAGACTTGGTTTCTGTTTACCTCAGTCCACTTATTAATTTGGTGTATCCACCATAAAAATCCCGCAAATCTGTACACGCCATCAAGGCTGCGGACTATTCAAACATAAGAGTTCCGAAACTTTGATGGACATTGCTACGTACAATATTTGCAAGAATACGGCTCTTTTAAAATTAATATCTGAAATCAAGCAATTAGACTATAATCGTACTTGCTTTGATTAAGTGCTTTCCAAATTACCTAAACTTGGTAGGATTGAATGAAAATAGTTAATGGTAATTCACAAAAATTCCTTATGGAAGAGATGTTTAATACCGCCAAATCTATAATAAAGTTAGTTCGTAAGCAGCCTAAACTTGGTTCGCTAGGGGAATCCACGTAACGTTTTTAATCAACATTTTAATATGCATTAGATTCAATAAACAATGTGCTCTGTTATTCTCTGTGATATTATCTTCGGTGGGCGAATAATAGACCCTATCGGAGCCCGAGTTATCAAGGATTAAGATCGAGTTTCATTGTCATTATTATTTAACTTTGTTATTAATCAAACTACATAATAAGTGTAAACAATCAGATACGTTAATAATTTTTTATGCCATGATTATTTTAATTATTACAACTCATTATCAACCCATCATTGTCCTACTGCTGGGCAGGGGTCTGCTCTCAAATGAAGATTTAGGCCATAGTCTACCATGCTGGCCAAGTGCGGGTTGGTGGACACACAACCAACCAATACACAATTATTACAGCTGTACCAGCATATTACAGCAGCTTACATGGCGGTGGAGGTCAATCGTAAAGAGAAGGTTCTTTCGCGATTTACGAAAGGATGAGGTAATATCTCCCAGCATTTGGGAATCGACTAAAGGGGAAAGACATTTAAAGGTACAACGAATTTATTATACGTATTGGTACGCCATGTCCAAACGCAAAATAAAACAGAAAGAAAGCTTCTTATTGTACCAGAAATTCGTCCTTAATGAGCGGAGCAACGATGTAAAATTTATTTCCATACAAAAAGATAACTCGGTCGTTGTCAACAACAAAGAAAGAACATTAATCAAAAATTTCAAAGTGACACCCTGTTGCGGTGACGGCGGGGAATCGATATACTAGTGTGGGGAGGAAATAAAAACCAGTATAACTTCCTATTTCACCCTTCGGCTTCCGATTTTTTTTCCTGGGGACCAATTTGTGAGGCGACCACGCATTGTGAATGGGCTCTTTCAGTAACGACGTCGCATTCAAATCGATCATTTTAATTTGGCTGCTTGTTAGTGTTATATCGTAAAGGTGCAAAAACGTTAACAGCTTACGTCTTTGATCGCACAGGAAAAATATTTGCGGTTATTTGTCAGATTTGTCACATCAGGCCTTTGTGAACTTTAGTAAAATTTCATTTTTAATTTCGAAACCTAATAATTATAAGTAAAGTATTGACTGATGGGGTTGCTTTGATACTGTTTACTGTTAATTAGCAATATTAATTGTTTGATTGAATGATTACGAAAGTTAGATCAAAATACACAGGATGCAGGATAGACTATTGAGACAAAGACGAAAGAAACTAGCTGACATTTCAAATGACTGAAACGGACCTTGACGCTGTTGACGCATGTATCCTATACATATTTTTTTTTTAAATAAAAGTAGCAAACGAGCGTACGCCAACTGGTGTTAAGTTAAGTGGTCGCTGTAACTATTCTGAGGACTAAGATGGTCGCCTCGTATTTAGTGAACTCCGGCATCCACACCCTCTTTCCGAGCACAATAAATTGCCTCACGGTAAATCTGAGTGTGGCGGTGGTACTTGCCCGGTCGGCAGCCTACCACCTATAGCCCATCTATTCCCCCATAAAACAGTCGACTTTAGTTCGACACTTAATTCCTGCAAACCATACCTGTCTTTCTTTCAATATTGTAAAAAATATAAATAAAGCGTTATTGAAATTGTTATTTGTTAAAAACAGATTCAGACGGACTGATTGACGTAGTTATCATATTGGCATTGACTGTGCAGATTACCAAAAACATGGACTGGCCATTTTGTTCCGAATATTGTGTTACGAATCGCGATAATTGTTCGCATGAAGTATATATCTTAGTTTTTTTATAGAATAAAAGTAGCAAACCAGCATGCAAGGCACCTGGTGCTAAGTCTTCACTATAACTTATAAGATATCCACGACCTTCAGCAGTACCTTTGTCCTAAGGCCTACCGTCAATAGATCGTGATCGTGCGTTGCTACATCTAAGGATTAAGATGGTAGCCTCGTGTTTAGTATGAAATAACATGAAATTGTTTTATTCATTACAAGGTATTTACATACACTTAATGAAAGTCAAAAGACCAATAAGTTCATCGGCTTTAAACGCTCTTTTAGCTATTGTTGACCGGGAGAAAAAAGCCGGAACAAAAAAACTCTTGGTACTCCTTTAAAATTAGTTATAAATTACATTACGCAGTCTGCTATATTTCGGCAACCACACCCTTCTTCCGAAGCACAATAAATTGCTATACGGTAGAATTGGGCGTGTCGGTCGTATTTCCCCGGGCAGCGGACCTACCACTCTTTTATAAATATAATTCATTCTACGACAACTTTGTTATAATCTTCTTCATCAAATATTTATTCTCCATAGTAGCAGGAAAATTTCTTAATGGAAATTGGAAACGAAGTAGCAGGCTAGCTGATGGTAAGAGTCCATACATACCTATATACGAGTACATTTAATCAATATCACAAAATATTACGAAAAATTGAGAATACGATCAAATATTGCAGAAAACTTTAATACGTGTTTGTTTTGCATTGAAAAATACGCTCAATAATAACGTAACAACAGATAGCACGTGCGAATCGATACCGCAAATCGATTTGTTGTGCGTCGTCGAATGATGAATCGATGCTGTTGTAACCCTTTCATTCTTACTATGTATGTGGGGCGTGAAGGGTAAATGAATAAATTAATGCTTAGAAATTGTTAGAACGCAGCTGTTGGCCGCTGCATCTGTAGTTTTTAGTATTTGAATTTGTTTAGCGAATTAGAGATCAAATATTTGATTTGTCATCGAGAATGTACGTGGGTTACAATTGTTTAGTAAGGTGTATGTATGTTGTTTCGAATTGTATGACGATATAAGCCTTATGCGGGAAGTATACATTTGTATATCACTGTATGTGAAGTGAAAACAGCAAGACGAATAGGACGTGCCAGGAGTACTGATTAAGTACTAATACCTGTAATAACCCATTTACTCTTCCATAATACATATGTGCGCAAATTAACTAGTTTATCGATAATTTATTATTACGGAAATATCAAAAGAGCATGCAGATCACCTGATGTTAAATGATTCGTACAGACATTAACAGGAAATTTGAAATAATCTATTTAATATCGTAGATTCGTTGAGACTTCAGGACTAAGACGGTCGAGTCATATTTATTGTTACGCATTTTTCTATCCTAAATATAGTAATGTTATTATTTTACGGTACAAATACGTGTAATGATACTACCCCCCAATCGCACAAGTTCACCACCAACATGAGGCTAATATACGAATACTCGGTTGTGTGGACTAGAAATAAAATTTTTCATCTAATCAAATAAACGCAAACATAGTGATAAGTTTACAATAAAGTTTCATATGTATTTATCATTAAGTAAACGAAATAAAAACGATAACCATACTCCTCTAATTATATTTTTTTATAAGAAAGAGGTAGCAAAGCGCATGCAAGTCACCTGAAGGACGATTCTCGCATCGTAAATATTATGTCGCATTCGATATATGTATGTCTGTTAAAAATGACATGCCAATAAATAAAATTGTCGTTTTCACTCGATAATGTCGAATACGACATTGTTTCTACGACGACGCGAGAATCGGTCTCCTGGTGTGTCGGTAAGTATTTGCAACCTAGACAACCATGTTCACCTGAGATTGTACATGGATTCGTTGCTATTCCTAAGGACTAAGGTTTTTGCAACTACGTACAAATTGTTTCTCGGTAGAATTGGGTATGGTGCTCGCGTCGTTGAACTTACGACCTGTTTTCTTCTAAGCTACATGTTCCTCGTGACGTATTATATTATGTAAACAAACTTAAGTGCTCAGTTCTCCTTCTACATTTAAAAGCAAGTTTCACTTAAATAAAAATGCAGTCGATTTTGGCGCATGGGCGCTCAGAACAGGTTGTAAATAATAAAGCAAACGATCTGCTTATCTTGATCTTGTAGTTTAAATGGCTGTCGTAGACAGGGTATCGGATTTCTGTTTATGTCCACGGTAGCTGGCAGGCACTGCCACGCG
>DWNH01001335.1:0-11649 GCA_018249895.1 Tiana niger
GTGTTAGCTAAACAAACAGAATTTAAAAATGTTGTCCGCGAATCCATAATAACGGTAGAAAGAGCCACGTGAATAATGATTTACACAAAACTTGAGACCCTTTATTTTATTATTTTATTTTCACTATGAAGGACTGGAAAACAATAAGTCAAGTTCATTGAAAAAAGGTTAGGTAACTGTTCGATAAAATCCAATCAAATGCCTAAAGTATAGTAAAAGCAAACCAATTTCTCGTCAACATAATTGTCTCAAGCTGTGCAATTTTGATTATGTTCTCTAAATTAGTCAACGTTTTCATAAAACTTTTTATAAATACTAGCATTACAAAATATTTCTATCACAATCTAGGTAACAACTACGACATTTTTATATATATTTTTTGGAATAAAAACGAAAAGCCTCTGTTACACCTGTTTTACATGACAATAAAAACGCCTGCGTAATCTGACCCCTGGAAACGTCCAATAAATTTCAGAATTCCCTTCGGACTTGTTTGAGGACAAAATTTCTCGTGATCTCACTTTGTCTTCTGAAGTGATTTATAATATCTTAGTTGTAATACATGAGTCACGAGTTTCGTTTGTGCTAAATCAAACGACGAATAAGTAAGTACATATCGTGGATTAACCCATATAGGAAACATGACATCCGTTATCATATTAAATTCTATGTCTTTTTTATTTTATACTAGCGACTAACTTTGCTAAAGATCTTCACATGATCCAATACATAGTTTACGATTCTATAAAGGACATACAGACAAACATTCATTTTAATATAATAGATTTAAATCTACTGCCACTGCCACTGTTCGGCACGGGTCTCCTCTCGAATGAGAAGGATTTAGGCCACAGTCCACCACGCTAGCCAAGTACGGGTTGGTGGACACCAATTTACATAGAGATACTAATTTCATAGATTTTGATGACTCCGTCAAAAGTAATTTCTCAATTGCTATAGAATGGTGTATTAAAATTCAGTCGTACATAGAGACATTAGAAAACCTAATGTAATTTCGTAAAAAAATTTGGTCTGCTTATTTAAATTCAGTTCAAGAACAATTATAATATTATCGCATTATACATATGTACATATACGCATTATACATTCATTCGACAAATAGACAATTTACATAGAGTTACTAATATGTATCATAGATTTCGATGACCCCGTCAAAAGTAATTTTTTCTCAATTGCTATAGAATTTTATTCAGTCGTAGAGGCATTAGAAAACCTAACGTAATTTGCTAGAAAATGTTGGTCTGCTTATTTTCAGAAGCTTGTTATATAATGATAAAACTAATTACCTTTTTAAATATTATTTTATTTGTGAAATTTTTATTTTTCATTGCATCTAGAATTTCTTGAACTTTGAAGCTTTTTCAATGAAGACAGCTTGAATGTAGAGCAAAGCGCTAGGTAGCTGAAGCTTAATCTAATGAGCTGACACTAGCTAGCGGACACTTCACTAATTCGCAGTCGTAATTACTAAAGTGTTCAATTTAACTCATCAGTAAGTTACATCTATATTAACTGTTTAATGCGACACAATGCTTTTGTTTTACCTTTAAAAAACTAGCGAACGATAATTTAAGGTTATTTATATTTTCACTAGAAATTTACTACAGGTTCACTATATTTTAAGTGACTTTTATAGTATTTTAGTCATAGTTAAGTTTATTGTTTAATTCAGCGTTAATTAATTTACTGAACTTTATGGTAAATCACTACGATGTTATTAATTAAAATAAATATACTTACATATACGTACAGAAATATCGAATTTAGTATTCTAGCTACCTTTAGTAGTCGCTATTATTTCGGCATAAGTTTTTAAACGTTTATTCCATCGATTTTACTGACACTCTCGTTTCCGATTTCACCAAACCGGCAATCGTTATCGCCAATGTGGCAGTCTTTTGAACGGTATAAAGCTGTCTCTAAAGCATTACTGCCAGCTTTCAACCATTCGATTGATGCAAAGGTCGCTGTGCTGAGCTTTAAAATGAAAATTTATTACCCGATTTTGCATTCACGTTGAACGGCAAAAATTCATTTAGATTTTTCGTAATACATATTTTATGAACTTTATCATGGCTTTTGCTTTTGACGGAGTGTCTTTTCTGTTAAATATTGCATTTCTACTCTAGAAAATATATATGCAAGGTCATTCTCGGTATATTTTAAAATGTTTGGTTTAGGAAATAGATTATTAGTTATGTCTGCGTTATTTATCAAGGATATTATCAAAATTGCTGTGTTCCCTTTTTACCTCCATGTTGTACAGTAATAGTTGCGTTCAACTATATCTGGTTTCGAAATCCAATAGGAACCGTTCAGTTCACAATTTACTTGAAGGTACAAAATCCGATAGCCTATAGAAATATCGAATTCAAACAATTGTTTGGAAGTCCAGCGGTACATGTTCCTGGTAGTTTCAATTTCTTTTATCTCAATCTATATCGATTTCAAATTTCGGTATAGTTTTATCAAGATCACAGTTTGTGGCTTGTGGTCTATTATATTGTTATTTGGAACTTGGTGTAATATACAGATTTACAAATACCTGTTCTTTGTTATATTATTTAGAAATTTTGCTAGCCGTATAGTGATTAGTATCACTGACTGCTAAGATGAAGATAGTTGTTCATTTTAAATGAATTAAAATCATGGTTATTGGGGTATTATATGGTTATTATGGTTGGTAGTCGGCATCTTCGTGTGCTACTTTTATTAAATAAAAAAAACCCAGCCGACTTTTCATCCATCGGATTTAGTACCTTCGCTAGGCTGCATTCACCTGTCTTCTTTGTCCGTCGGCCAAGCGCTTACGTCGACCAAAGTATAAAGCTTAACCTCTTTGTGTTTTTGTTTAGTTTTCATATATATATAATGTTATTTATACTTTTTTCTTTAGGTGTAATTTAAATTAAGACGTAATTGCGTTTCTCCCTGTAAACAAAAGATTTATTTACAATACGTTCTTACAACATTACCATAAAAACAAAATATTCACTCACCTTTTAAAAGAAAAGAAACAACTTAAATCCCTTATTTCAGGTCTTGTACGTAGGTATATTTTCAAAAATAGTTTTTCTTACAGTAACAATGTTATCTCATATTTTTTCTAATGTCTCAACCACAGAGTACATTATTATGTCATAACTTTCAACCGTGGCATCTGTAGCACAGATCTGTAGGCTTTACAGATAACGCGACAAATTCAGACTTGAGAAAGCTACGAAACTAGTATACGAGTATACTAAAAAAAATATTTTGTTTGTAAAACTTTTTCAAAACTACATAGGTATCATAACCTGATTTTTGGCCGACATTCCACTATCATCTTTCCTGTCGAATAGTTGTAAATTCAACTACAGCATCGAAGGCACTTTTTGTTTGGCTCACAATAAAGCTGTTCCTATGCAAGATCCTACTGTTTAAACTTCATATTTCTAATTTTTTCGTGTAAAAATTAATTATACTGTTTGTTTCACATTTTTATCCCGTTGCAGACGTTGGAGCAACTTAGACGAGTTTTATGAAACCTCACAAAAAACATGGTGGTTCACACAAATTTATGGGGCTTTTTAACATAATTGCTCTACTAAAAACACCCGCATACATTTGTTTCTTTTTTTTTCGTTGCAATAAATCTGCGGAATGGAGTAGTTATATTATATAATGCAAGTGACACGAAGAAATGGGACTGTTTTCGGTATTTATATTTCTTAAACATTATCAACAACCCATATTGCTATCCCATGACTGGACAAGAATCTCCTCTCGGATTTTTGATAAGGTTTTAGGCCACAGTCCACCACGGTGGCCAAGTGTAGCTTGGTGAATTTTAATTATAATATATCATAATTTATTTACGTATTTAGACATGCTTTTCATTGAATGAAAATTGCAGCTAATCTTAGTTAATATGTTTCAACATATAATTGAAAATATGAGTACGAATAAATAAGAAAAGTAATATAGAAATGGTATGGCAGTATTAAATTGTAAATGGCAACATCAACAAATTCAGTACCACCTTAGTGGGCTGTAACCGTCCGAATGATCGAGGCTCGGTCAAGGAGAACAGTATTTATTTGAGGCTCGCTTCGTAAATTTCACGTACCTAATCCTTTTTAGTCCAGAACCGTTCCTGTAACATGTGCCGAAATGAAATTGCCTTATTTGATACGAGTTTAACTAAACGCTTTCGCTTAATCGGATTTGGCTTATTTCGCTTATAATAGATGAAAATCTTATATTTGTGTATTCCGTTCCACCTGGTCCCATTAAAATAGCCCTCTATGGAATATAGATATCTCTAAATATATAGAATATCTCTAAATATATAGGAAATATTGCTGGTTGATGCGAATGTTTAATTAATTGGTATTGGGTTGATTTTAGGTTGGGTTTAGACCAAGAAGCCATTCAATCAATGCGTTCAAAGCTTAATATCACAAGTCACTTTTACAATAAAATAAATATATATGTTGTTGAAATGAAATTAAGCTTCTGTTATTACACAATAGCGATTGATAGACTAAAGAGTAGTCCTCTTTAGCACCCGAAGCTAATCAACCGTTTACATTATGTAAGACATTCATTCAAGTGAATGTAAAAACTTTACAATTATCTAGTTAGAAATCTTAAATCTTAAAAAACAAGAAGTATTCGGGGAAGTATTCAAATATTTCGCTCAGAAATATTATTATCTCGATCACTCGTTTTATTCTCTTTTTTGTGATACCCAGAAGAAAATTCAAAGATAATTAAATAAGGTTTAACTATTCACGAATAAGAGTTCCTCCTGAATGAATATGAAAGGAAAAGTCTTTTGCAGAACATCAGTTCCATTCACCCCGTTCCTTTTATGTGAAACATTTATTTTTGCTTAATGAAGAAAACAAATAAATGAACAAAATTTTGTTAAACTCTTTTTTTTTCAGTTACCATTTAATATGGGTTGTTATTAAACTTTAACTTGTTTTTGCTTAGGTTTTCTTAGTTTTTTTATAAGACGCAACGTTTATGTTTTATTAAATTATACATCAGACGCGTATCTGTTGATACTGAGCGCTCGCTACTTTGTATGCATGAAGTCTATAGTAAGATAAAGTTTTAATCAATCATTCATTTGTTGAATAAGATACAAAATCAGTAGAAATTACCTTAGTAGTAGGTGCAAATATTAATATGCATTTCTAATAAATTTCCATAAAGGTAGTTACAAAGTTAATCATAATTAGAGCATCATTATAATTTGCAACGAACATAGGTAAAGCGATAAATGATTATTGCTCGTGTCAATTACAAAGGCTTTAATCAAATGCGTTGGCTCGTGAAAATTATTGAAAAATGATGATAAATAAATAAAATAAATAAATAAATAAAATAAAAGGGTTTCAATAACTTCAATGCAAATCTGATATAAATAAACTCATTAAATATTTAATTAATCTCCACAACTGTATTTCAATTCAGTTAAAAATTATTTTACTCTTACAAAGTTTTTATTTAGAAGAATCATATTAATGATTCTTTATTTTTACTTTGGGAGATTCTGATGTCTGAAGTAGGTAAAAATCTAATACAGATTAGAATAGCTTATCAGAGCCGTTCCGCGGTAAAGTTTGAAGAAAGCTATTGCTATATAAATATATATACTATATGAATTTGTATGCTCGCGCGAGTATAAATTCAGATGGCCTTAGCCTACACATTATCGGTAGCAGTCATATTTTTAACTCAAATATTTACGTTGTAACAAAATATTATTTCAATTTCCTTGTACGCATAAAAATGATGCGCGAATGTGGATTAATTAATATAACCCTTGCTGACTGAGATAAATTATTTTGTCTCCTTTTTTTATACATTCATCATGATGTAGCAGTAGCTTACATTATGAGTAATATTAAATTGTACAAGTGGATGGCTTTGAAAGGTTTACATTTTACATAATTGTAAGTAAAGTTGTATTACATGTAAAGGTCTATGTGCATCTACTTTTACCAGGTACTTTTACTAATTGGAAAATAGTATGCTGCACCTTTGTGCAAAAATGCCGGTCAGCATAAGGTACGGCATAAGCCGCAGCTCTGATTTTCAGATAACCTAAGGAATAGTATTCGTGTACAGATGGAATGGTCGTTAATAATTTTGTATACCCCAAGACATGTTAAAATCATTACAGAAAATCAGAAAGAAACGTAAATGATAATGTTATTGTTATGTTACGTTACGGAAAATCAGGATAAAAACATAAACAATATGTTGTTGTTATGAAAATAATAATCTATCCTACAAAAGAAGACAAATAATTCTAAACAATATTACCAGAAATTTTTTCCAAAAATTTAAAATAATTGAACACATGATTATTTTAAGAAGCAGCCAACGATTTTTTATTAATTGTTTTTTTATAACTCATACACGGTCATCTGATCCCAAATTAGATAGAGTCTGTGCTATGGTAACCGGACAACTGATAAACACATATAAATATTTTGTAAATATGTACATACTTATATAGATAACAATACACCCAGATACAGAACAAATATTCGTGCTTATCACACAAACATTTTGTTCTGGGACGACCTCCCGTTTAGCAGTCAGGTTCGTTAACCACTAGACCAGAGGCCAGTCAACTTACGTAGTCAATGATCAACTTATTTTACTAGACAAGCTAACATCATATCATAAATGTCCTATTTAGGCGAACGTAATAACATGTCACTTGGCTGCGAGAAACCCATGTACGGCGGGAACTTGGCTAAGTTTTTGACGTATCGTTGGACTAAATACACGATGACACGCATCTACATAAAAGTACACACATCGACAGGGTCTCTAATCGATCGATCATCAACGGTTTCCTCGCTTGGGTCGTTTTAATTTCGTCCTTCGGCAACTCGCCCATCTAACCGTTAAATCGTTGCGCGCCAAAAATGGATACGTTTCGTGTTTAGTTAGATTAAGCGAACTATTTGTATCTGTTTTTGTTTGATTTGTTTCGGTTTGGAGATTTTTGTGTGTATTTTTCTAGAAATGATAAAATAGTGTAACAAAGTTAGTTACAAGGGAATGTATCTACTATTGAAGCAGGACCTTTATACGTCCTGATTATTTTGCTAACTTACTAGAGGTATTGGTAAGAATTACTGTAAATCATTTTATTGTGGAGTAATTTTGTTTGATTATTCTCTAAATAAATTATCTTCGTCCTAAGTTTCTTTTATACCTGAATACGATATATCTTGCTTAATCATACATCGATTGAGCTTGTAAATAGCACATGACTGACTAGTAGAGCATTTTCCAATTAAATTTAGATGCTTTATTTAACTATCGTCCGTACACAAACCAAAAATGAAATTACTTGAAACGTTTTTTAATAATTATTTCTTATATTACAATCATAATATTGATTTCAACGTTCTTTGTAGTTGAAGCTCTATATTCTTTGCCGCATCTAATTTATGTAGGTAATTCATAGGAAGACTAAGAAATGTTACCTCTTATTGTTAGGAACTCATTAAGTATTGGATATCATTTCATCCAAAATATATTTTGTGAGCAATGACATAATCATAAAAAACCAATGTTTTGGCGGTGTACGCTATTACTAAGATACATTTCAGCGAAATATATCAGGCGTTTTTACTTTTCTTTAAATATTCCTTTTGCCTTTCCATGGGCCTCTTTTCACTTTCTTCATGCAAACGGTTTTCAAACAGGAGTTATTAATGAGGACTTTGAGCTACGCAATCGACATAAAGATGACAATGCAATCTGTGAATTGTGACAGTGCTTAAACAATCTGGTCAGCTCTTTCGGTATGTACAACAATGGGTATAAATGTATTTGTCACAAATATATAACTGCTTTGTACTCAATTCTAATAAGTCTAATTTTATTTTAATTTATGACAGTGGTACTTCCCCGGGCGGTAACCTACCACCTATTAAGTTCTTCCCTTCCCTTAAATAGTATTGCCGGTAGTAGCCCGTAAACAGCGATTAGAGTGGTTCTTGGGTCCGGGCTTCTACGCATTACACTTCTTCCGTGTATTGGCTATAGACAACGGTGATTCCCAGTGTAGAGTATTTTTTGGTTGATAAAGTTTTCTTTAATATTAACCTTCACGGAAAACTTAATCTTGAAAGAACAATTACGTTCAAAGATGGTGGCGTGTTTGCCCAGGTAAGCTTTTAATTTCGGCAAGTTTAGACCTAGTTAACTCTATAAATACCACGTCATACCTTCCATTCCTTTGTGTGAGATACTCATACAAACAATTCTTCGCTTTATTTCATACTAACAGTTGAAAAGAGAAACAACTAACAGAGAATGATTCGACATCGAGGTTGTATCCTTTGTAAATATTAACGTTGATCGCGACCGTGGTCCATATTCAATTCCCAATTGTAGGATTCGTATAATACGCTTCATTGACCATCAAATGGAATACTCGTTTGTTGGTGTTCTTTCAAATAGAACACTTTGATCAATTTCATGATGATTCTCGTGTCATGTAATATTCATTCAAGTTAAAATAACGATAATTTAAAGACATTCTTGCAATTTTATTTTTCAAGATTTTTACTCTGAATTGATTGTTTCTATGTATTCTTCCAATCGCAATAATTTATCTATATTGGATGTCGAATAGTTAGTTTGTATGATAACTTAATCGTCAGAATAATGCTATTGTTGGTGTCCATCAGAAGGTTGAGAATTAGGACTTTAATATTCCTTCGTCGTACCTTGTCGCCACGTGATTGGTTGTCGAATTTCACGATAGATTATATCTTTCGACAAGTGTAGAATAAATCCGGTCAGGGGATTCTTGACATTTCCCTTGAGAATCTTACGAGTGGAGTGTGGTTGGTTCAAGATAATTGAACTTATTGTAGAATAAATGGAAACTATTTTTATTACCTTGTCGTGTAGGGAATATGAGTGTACCTCGCTACTGTAAATATTTTGTTAGTAAACATTCAATCAGTCGATTGAAATTGGTTTTGTTGTTATTTTGTCCAATATATTCATGACATATTTTGGTTTGTGTGAAGGGAAAGTAAAACTGTCAATTCCTTCATATAGTACAAGCACTTGAAAATTCAAAAAAATATGTATATACATACAATACTACTGAAAGCATCGTGGGCTGGAGTATAAATTTGGAACCACTTAAACTGTCCACTCCTATACTCTGCAGATGTTGGTTTAAAAATGAAGATAAATCCCTCGACGGAGGCAAATGGTACATCGCAGATAACTTTATTTATCCAGACCGCCCCAAGTTGCCAGTGAGCCACTTAAGCGGTTCAGTTACATTGCAGCGATAGTCGTTTTATCTTGAAATGAAGATTTGGAAGTCGAAATTTACATTAAAACTATTAGTCCATCGGTGATAATAATAGCAGCAGCATACTAATATTATTGTAATGTGAATGAAAGTTATAATTTCAATAAATAGTTTTTTTTTTTGTAATTGGACTGTTAATGACTAAATCTATTAGAAATATGTATTCAAAAGAAGCTAGCGTCACAACGCATCAATTACATAAATTACTACTAGTATTAAACTTGTGTATCTTAGGGTGTAATTATACCAGTTATCTTACAGGCGATATTAGTCCATGTCTTTATGTGATTTGGTCGGGCTGTGTGATTGTGGTATTTTGGCATTTGAACCTTATTCTACTACCTGAAATATACACTAAAAAATATCTTCGTCTGCGTTTATCGATCGCTTAATAGGTAATTAAATTGTACAATGTACAACAGTCCTGCTAAATTTTACAGAGATTCTTAATCGCTTCCAAGAAACGCTTACAGTGCAAAGGATTTCTCTCGCTTGCGGTTTTGAGTATCTTCATACAATTTTAAACAAAATTAATATACATTAGTAAGTTGTATATCTGAATTGAAATCAGTGTAATTCCCTCTTCCGTTGATTAAAAGCTTAAAATGGATTAGTACTTTTGATTATGAATGAGTTGTGGAATCGGATCCGTCTTAATGGGATTTCTCTTCAGATTGCCGCTTAAGACTATCCTCTTCTTACTTGTTTATTTTAATTCAATTAGTGTTACACTTAGTAGCATTAGTAGTAATTATAATTTTAAGTTCCTCAATAGTGAGATAAAAAATTCGTTATCATTTTTCTTAATAAATGTATATCAATGCTCAAAAGCATGCAGTTTCGTAAAGGTATGATCATTAACCCTGGTGATTTTATTTATTCATTCCAAGTCTTCAGCTGTGTGTAGGGCTCCTCCATTTAGTGCCACTTTGTTCTGCTCTGCGCTCTCTCAAAACGATGGCAGTCGCTCATGAAAATTAATCATTGCCTCTTATTTATATACTGGAGAATAGGAGGGAGATATTTGTAGCTTGTTGGGAACGTCTCGAAAATGTTTAACTTATCACATACTTAAAACAAATTTAATGTGAGTTAACAACTAGTGCTAACTTCGCAGGACGTGTATATCTCATAATAAATAAAGTTAAAAACATAATATTTCCCAGTTGGAACGTTTGAAAGATTTCCCACACTCGGACAAGTTTGCTTACGACCACTTCCAGAGTTTCCACACTGTTTGCACTTTCCAGTTTGTACTAGTGTGTAGATACTCGACGAACAGACTCTTGAAACAACGCCTTTGGACAGAGTTTAACCAGACTGTAGTGTTTCTGTTGTCTGTAAGCTTGAATAGTCTTTGGAAAGTTACAAAAGGCTCGACTTTAATTAACACGCCGAATAAGATTTTGAGGTTTGCCAAGCTACGATCAGAAATATATGTGTGGAATATATAACTACCCGTGTGGTGTACTGTGTAGTGGTTACCATGCCTGTCCGCTATTCGTTTTCGGGTTCGATTCCCCGAGGGTTAGAAGTTTAAATGATGGATTTAGATTTCTATTCTCGGTCTGGGTGTTAGTGTCATTCATGGATGTCAGTGTGTCTATGGAACCCATGGCACAGGATCCTAAAATCCTAGTGTGGGATTATTGTCAGTTTTGCTGTACCTATAGATCAGTGTTGTTTAGTGTATCCGCCACTAAAACGCAATGAGCTATAGGTAAGTGAATTTCTTTTCGAATAGTGAAAAAGAGATTCGTATAGAAAATAAGTAGTTTTTGCTGTACGTTGTTACGTTGAAAATAAATTCCATTTTTCAAAATTATTATTAACATTGAAGTTCTGGCTTAGTGAGATTAAAATTTATTATTTTTACCTAAAGTAAATATCGAATCTCTATTTCTATTTCGATGGTAGGTAGCGCTGATCTTAATTAGCTGCTTCGGAAACCGCATTAGTATGAAATCGGAACGTACACACCGCATGCGAGTAAACTAAGCATTACATATTGCACGCTGTCTCCCTTGAACAAATACATGATCCAGATTGCTGCCTTCAGTCTTGAATGCGATGCAATATCATATCATGTATCATAGCATGTATTGCAATATCGTGTAAGGTATCGACTGACTGAACTCCCTTAGAAAACGTGAACTGTATAGTATTGAAGTAGTATTAGTAGTGTTGAATTTGTAAATAAATAAATAAATAACGCTTCACACTCATAGCCCCACACTAAGATTCTAGGATCTTGTGTCGTGGGTACCATG
>DWNH01001336.1:0-11647 GCA_018249895.1 Tiana niger
ACTCTGAGGTACTCTTTACTTTTCCGCTACGCTTCAATGCAATTTGCAGTACTCCCCAATACTGCGCAGTACAAAGCAGTACTCCGCAGATTACTTGAACCTTTACTACGTCAAATGCACGTATCAAAATGTCTCATCTTTCTCATTTAATTTAATTTTTATCACCGCTTTTGGTTTAAAAGTATGTACTGCAATTTTTGTAAGGTGCAATTCGAATTCATTCGCTATCATTACATAATTACCTTATTTTTAAATATTAAAAATACCGCAATAAGTCGTATTTCAGAAAATGTGTTGCATACAGTACATTTTTCTATCCTTGTCTTATTTAGTAAACAAATATGACAGATTAGGAATATCGTTTATAATATGTTTATTAGAAAGAACGATTCCTTGATTTCTTTGCATGCTTATTTTTAATATGTTAAATATTACAAATGTATATCACAATATGTGACGAAAACAGCTTTTAATAATTTAATCAATATTTGTTGTATTTATAAAGTCTAAAAAAACTTTATATAAAACTGAGATTTCAATGATCATCTACTGTTTTGAAATGATAAATTTTTGAGACATTTTGACAATTTTTTTACATTTTTGAATATTGATCTTCGCATGTGTTTTGTAAATATGAAGTGAAATGGTAAATTCAAGCAGATTTTATGTAAATCGAAGAGTATGTAATAAATAGATTTAACCTAAAGCTAACAATAACCGTGATGTTGATGTGAGTTTTCATGAATCACTTGGGTTTGTTTACTAAATAAGACAAGTGTAGAAAAACGGATTTGATATACAAATGTTTATCTCCTATTGTGAGAAACGTTCATACGTGCATGGATTATCATAATAAGGATATAATTATATTTCAGTGTATCTGTCAAATTTGAGTAGATACACGAAGAATGTAGGTGACTACAGTAAAATTATTATTTATCTTCACTAATGCCATTCCCATTGCCTGTGAGTGTAAAGCAGAAATCAGGCATTAATTAGCAAAGTGTCGAGCGATCTACCATTCCACTATCTACGGGACTTAAAGAGAAAATCAATAATAGTAAGGACACCCCACTTACATCTATGATATCATATTCGAATCTCCAATGACATTTAAATTTCGCACGTCGCTCACTTTAAAATCTTAAAATACAATTCATATAGATAATATATAAATCAATAGTCGTATAGAAACAGATAGCAACATCAATTATAAATTACAACTTTTACAATCTTTTTATCATTTTTTCATAAAGTTTGTACCGATAGAAATAAAATAAAAAAGAAAACTAAAAATAAAAAAATATGAAATGTTACAAATTAAATAATTTATTGTTACCTATTATATTTATATTGCTTTATACGGTAGGTAGTTTGTGTTAGTCTCCGCCTACTTAATCTGCCGAAAGCTTGTCTTTTTAAGAATATTACTATTATACCGCCAATATATGTATGTATGTATAAACATACTTTTGAATAATATAGGAATGTAATTTATTTAATGATCTATGACATCGCTTCGGCATCTGTGTCCCAACATTTGCCGTTATCTGCATTCATGTCGGGCAATAATATATACAGCATTCACGCGTCAACACCAAAAATCGTCACACTGCAATAGTCACAACAGTTAACTGAACGTTTTTCTTTTATATTATTATTATTGCATTCAATTTTAGTAGCATAAAAAACAATAATATTTTTTTACGCTCGATGAGTTATATAAATATATTTCGAGTGACTTAAGGTCAAAAGTGTGTGATGATCTTTTATCTTCGGCTACATTATCAGACGAAAATTATTTAGAAGAAACTTAGTCTTTCGCAAATTCCTGGAAACTTCTATTTACATTGCATTGCATAGCATTGGCAACTATTCTTATACCCACGTTATCATAAAAGCAGTAAACGTCATTGCCGAAACTATCTCGACATAGTCATAAACGTTTCCGACATTGGCAGTACGGAGCGAGTAGATATAGGAATGCGTAAATACCGTTGCCAACTTGACCTACTTCTATGAATTTACAAAAAAAATCCAGTGCAAAGCCCGATAATGTAGCCGTGGCGTGTCGACGACAACGTTCGATACTCAGAGTGTCACACCGTTAGTGCGGTTAGAGTGTAGTAGTGTGGGCGTGCCGCTGAGGTATACTTACCGTTGTCGTGGTTTTGTTTCTGCTGGTCGTAGCTGCGAGCTCGGGGCTGCGGCTCCTCGCCCTCCTTCGTCTCCTTTTCTTCACACTATAATAGGTTTTTCTTGATTAGATCCAATGAAACTGTTTTGATACAAGTAACAATAAAGAATGAACGATTGTTGTACAAAATATTTATATACTGTGTCACCCCCATTTGACACTGAGGACGATTGCGTAGGTTTAGCCAACCGATAACGCTATCTATTAGCGAAACTTTAACTATGCCAAATATCACATTTCTATGTTTCCCGCAACGTGTTTATAAAGGGATCCAAAATTTTCTTATTTTACATATTAGATAATATATAGATTAATAGCATTCAGGTTCCCGAATTTGGAAACCTAACAATAAAAACGAATAATAAGCCCTAAGTGAAGTACCTGGTCGGCAGCGGGCGGCGGCGGGCGTGCGCGCAGCTCCTGCGTGAGGCGCGCCGCCAGCGACGACGCTTCGTGCCCGCTCACCGTGTAGTGCAGGTTGCTGCGTGCACAATAACAACACGACGTAACACCGTTTTTCTATACTTGTCTTATTTATTTTTTTGTTTTTCTACTGCTTAAACCTAGCAATCAAGCAGACGGGCCACCTGATGGGTAAGTGGCCACCGTCGCCTATGGACATGTGCAACACCAGAGCAGCTGCAGATGCATTGCCGGTTTTGACGGAGAGCCCTCTTAGCGTCTTTTTTGAAAAACCCCAAGTCATAGTTTGATGGAAATGCCTCAGAAAGAAGATCGTTCCATAATTTAGACTTTAATAATAGGAAAAAGCGTCTAAATTGGACCGTGGAGGACCCCCACGAATCCAGATGGTGTGGATGGAACCTCAATCTTCGTCTTGTGGTGTGGTGGAAAAAGGAGTATTTATTCAGCAATAATGTTATAATATATTTTTATATTATAAGGATACAACTGATAAACATACATAAATGTTTTTTAAATACATACTTAAAAAGATTTTTTTTCACTGAACAAATATTGATCACACAAACATGTGGGTGACAACAAACGGTGGGGATCGAACCCACGACCTCCCGTTTAGCAGTCATTTATATTATATTTTAAAGAAAAAAGCTCACCAAATGGGTATAGGATCAGAAGGCCTTAGCTTCGATTTCGGTGAATACGAATCGTCCAGTTCATCTAAGTCCTGAAACACAAAATGTACATTTCGTTTATACAAACAAATCATAATGATTACTTATTTTGCTTATCAACTTACCGGTTGTAAAGTTTCTTGGCTGGCCATTTGATCGTCTTCACCTTCCTCCTCTATGCATTTGACCTCATCTGAAGAACTCTGTAACACATAAACATAGTTCCATAACACATAAACATAGTAATTTAGTAGAATTTTAGATGTATAAATAATTATACAGTATATGTAAAAGCGTGGTACTCACAGAGTTGTTGTTGGTTGAGTGGTTGCGGCTGTGCGGGCGGAAGCCGGGCCCGGGCGGCAGGTTCTTCTGCACGCAGCAGTTCACGCCCGGGCTGAAGTGCAGCTCCACATGGAACCTGCAACACGCCCAATGGTACCGAGGGTACAAGCCCTGCCCCTAAAGATTTCTGTTCTCGGTCCGCAGTACCCACAACACAGCATCCTAGAATCCTAGTGTGGGGCTATGAGTGTGAAGTGTTAGTAGTTATATTGTATAAAGCTCATATTTTATAAGCAATAAAATTATAGTCAATACGTATTAAAAATACTACTACTAAAAAAGTACCTCTCTTCCGAGCACGGATCCTTGGTGGGGTCTTCGTAGAGCATCACCACAATCTGCGACATATAGTTTAGTTCTGACACCATTGACACGTATTCCATTGCACGCCGCCATTGCTCGTCTTTTAATACCTATAATTGCATAAAAATACCTGTAAAAATATTGAATGACTTCTCCTGAACCAAACAAACCGCTACGAGTGCGTCGCGTTATTAAGTTATACAAGAGCACACTAACGTCGAGCAGGCCGCCGAAGCGCAGCACGGTGAGCAGCGAGTGCACGTGGCTCTCGCTGGTGAAGTACAGGCGCGTGCGCACGTGCCGGCCCGGGCTCGACACGCCGTGGCTGTACCTGCAGATGGCGTTCAAATAAATATCTTAAGTATCTTTTCAACTCACACACGGCCATCTGACCAGACAACTTATCTAATCTAATATCTTGGGTCAATTCACACACGGTCATCTAATTCCAAATTAGGCAGAGCCTGCGCTATGATAACCAGACAACTGATAAACATATATAATAGTTTATTTGAGCCATACATAAACTTTTTCAACTCAACTTAATCAGTCCAGTAAGTTCAGAACAAACAACAACAGAGTGATGCTATAATACGCATTCTGTTATGTCTTTCGTACATAATTATGGAAACCATATAGATACAAATAAATAAAAAATATATATACAAGTAATTAAGGTTATTTTTTTATTTATTACAAACACATTATGTACAGCGATTATTAATTTAAAAGACTTAAACAACACTTTTCTCAATTTTTTTTATTAGTTGTCTTTGTACTAAACAAAAAGGCAAACTAAACAAAACCGTTGAAAAAGCATGCAACCTACTTCAAAACATAAACGAATCTACATTTGGACAGTGTTTGCTAGACTGCAGACTAGATATTTTATTATAAACTTTTTATTTATAGACCTAAACTTACTCTTTTAAAGAAATACTATATTATTGTAAATCAAAATATCTTAATCATTTTAAAACGTTTTACCTTGGATTTAGCCTGTTGACAGTTTCTTCTCCAGACTCTTCAATATTTCTCTGCAAATCTGCTCTTATTTTCTTTAAAAGCGGCGTGCATATACCCTGGCCTATCGTCAGTTTTTCTTGCATCGTCAGCCCATATTCCTGTGTAAAGAAATAATATATTTTTATTAAATATTTGTCTTATTTTGACCGTAACTTACGTCTAAACGAAAAATTGTTTTCAACGGAACTCAATGTTCTAAAACTAAAGACTACATATTGCTTTCGTTGTGCTTGGTTCATAGATTCTCTCAGTATATGTTCAACCAATAATACTCCACTATTATTGGATATAACTAATATATTCTATTGTAACATTGCGTCATTCTTTATGTTTTATTTTATGCGACTGTATACTTATAATGTAACTGTAGGCGAGGATATTTCTCCGAGTTAAAAACGAATAAAAAAACACTGGAGACTTGTATAATGGAAAATGGAAACTTAAAAATTTTTGACTGTCATTCAGCCATGCAAAAACTAAACGGAATTGAATTGATGAAATATGAACATATAATACATAACCTAAGGAAATTATAAAGTTACACCACCCACCAAAATCATGGGTATCAGCTCGTCATATTTAGTTATTGGATTACCAACATAAGGTACAGTACAGTCCAGATCGTACCATTGTTAAGGATATTAAACAGATCTCATAATTACTGGCAACATATTTAAAAATATCCCTGTAAGATGCACGAATATTTCAAACAAATTTCATCGTCAAAGCGCCATGTAACATGTAACAATGCTTACCTGTGGAATAACAATGTCTGCTAAGTACTTAGCGTAGATATAGAGTTCCTCGGCTTGGTCGAACTGCAGTGTGTGTTGGTTGTGTTGCAGATCATATTTAATGCAATCATAAATATCCGGTATCTTTGATATATCGTACGTCTTGTTTTTGGTGCAAAAGTCCTTCTCTATTTTTCCCCAGCGCCTACCCATTAGCTCCCAGGTTTCGCCGTGGTATAAAATTGTATCTGTGATATTACAAATTAGATTAAACATGGATACCTAAACATTTTTCAATAAGGGGTAAATGGCAGTTGACCTGGCATAGCGAATGGACTTTCTAGTATTTTAGGCAGCTCAATAGCTTATCGATTTTTTGACAATCTAATGAACAGTATCGAATAACCCGTAATGATGACCCGTTCGGACCGTAGACGACCGATTTCTAGATTGTGAGCAATTTAGAACCTCCTAAGAAGGCGAGCATGGGCTGCCGGCAAACCTATCTATACATGAATTTAGATAAGACTTCAGTACTCTTTGATTTATTAACTATCAAATAGCATGCGTGCAAGGTAAAATAAAAATAGCAACCTTTAGTTTTAGGGTCGTCCTTCTTGGCGAGCACGATGCGCACGAGGCTGGTAATGAGCGTGTGCAGGTGCGTGCAGCAGCGCACGGGGTCCTTCACGAAGTCCATGGCGGCGCGGATGCTAAGCGAGCCGCACGGGTTGACGCGCGCGCCCGCCGCCGCGCCCCACGCGCCCGCTTGCTGCAGCGCCGCGTGCAGCCGCGCCTTCGCCCTGCGCGCGCACACACACACACGCAGTTCCTCATTAAGAGATCACATTAGTGCAATCACATCAATGTTCCGAAACACAATAAGCTTCACAATAGAATTTTATTAAGGTATAGCAATGATGCTTCCTCAGTCGGTGAACCTATCTCCTTGCTAATTTAATAGTTATTATTATTATCACGTCACTTACATATTTTGTACTTTGGACGAGTCGCAGTCATTATCCAACAGCCCGTTAGTGTTGGCGGACTTGACCATTTGCACCAATATCGGAGTGAGCTCCCCTTCCAGTGCGAGGAGTCCCTTGGCGAAAGCAGCTGCCGTCATCTGCACTCGGCCCTCGTCCGATGCGTAGATTTTCAAGTCGTGACGAAATGTAGAGTGTAGGCGAAGTAGACCCAGGCCTTGGGTACCACCTTCTCCTTCAATTTGAACATTATGTGATACTATTGAAGGTAAGATGGATGGATAGGATAAGAGAGTAACTCCTACTCATAATAATAGATAGTCATTATTGAGGAGAGTTGAGTTACTGTATTAGATGTAGCCATCATAATGAACTGTTAGGAAATGATAACGCTTTTGATATAATTACATTGATTTCCTACAATTTTCATGTCTAAGAGGCCCATGGCCCACTGTTTATGAATAAATTACTCAAGGAGAGTATTATTGTCAGCTACTTTATTAGCTGTAGCTAACATAGGGAACTATGTCTTAACATATCTAAGAACATAATTCGAGGGGAGTTCGATTTTGAGTAACTTTATTAGTTGTAGCCAACATAGTGAATGATCGCCTAGTCTAAACCCTTCTCTAAGCTGAAAGGGTGAAATCAGCAGTAGGTGCATAATAAGATAACAAGAGTCCAATAAAAAAAATTAAAAATAACAACACCTCAGACTGTGTCGTGGATACCATGGACACACACAAAGTCAATTATACTAACACACAAACCGAGAACAGAAATTAAAATCATCATTTTAAACTTTTGTTCCGTGAGGAATAGAACCTAGAACCCTTCGAATGGTGGACCGGCATTGTAACCACTACACGGGTCGTCAATACGTGTCATACCGGGGATGTGGCGCCCCTGGCCGCCGGGGTACATGCAGCGGAACATGCGGCCCAGCTCCTCGGCCTGGATGCGGCCGGCCGGCGTCAGCTCGCCGCCCCACTTCAGGATGAGCACCAGCGACGGCTCGCCCGCGCACCCTACTGCACGCAATACTCACACTCACTACACTACGCTTGTTGCTTAACATTTCAATTATCTTATATTTTTATGTAGAAAAAAGTAATGTAGCAAAATGTCTAAGGGAGGTTTTGTCAGTACCACTTATAATTTAGACGTGGAGCAATATAATTATTCTATTTCAGTCTAAAAGAGGTGGATGGTTCTCAGGCATATCAACGCATTAAGATCCTCAAGTAGAACTAATGTACTATTTGAGTTTGAAACATATGCCTGTGGTCCGCAGTGACCATTTAACATCAGGTGGCCTACACGCAGCGCCACACTTACGCTTTACCTAAACAGGGGAAATACCTTGTGATCATACCTGGATATAACAGGGTTTAAGCTATCCAATCCGAAACGCTTAAATAGGAATGAGTTTAAGTTCAAGTTTCAATAGCATGTGTATGTGAAGCCATTCTTCACTTTTTTCAAATTGTTCTATTTAAATATATTATATAACCACTCTTTAACACGTTGAATGCCCTCCGTGTCTCCACTGACCAGCGAAGTTAAAATTATTAGAAACACATAATTTGAATAAATATTCAATGCTTTTAATTATTTTATATTAATATCGTTACAAAAATGGTTTGAGGAAATTAATGCAATATAGAACACTGTTCCATTGTTAATAATATTTCAACAAAATATGCAAAACATTCTGAGAAATTCATTTTGGCCAGACGACCAAACCATGTAAAATTAGTGTGGCATTCAACATGTTAAATAAGAAAATATTATTTGCAGTAAACATGGCTAATATTCAACAAAAAAAATTATCAAACTAATTAACATTAGTATTAGTAAGTAATATAATTATTAGCATTACCACACAACATGCAATTTTTTAGTATATAAATACATAATATTTTACCACACTGGCGTGAAATATAAACATTTACACCAAATTCAGGCGACCATTTAAAAAAGCTAATAATACTTCACCAAACACACTAAAAAAACAGTAACACTGCAATAATAAAGTGAGAAGACGCGACGTAGCACATAGAGAGCGAAAGTGACAGAGAGACACATAAGCGTAAGGAGGCGTATAATGCGTGAGCAGACCGTGTGGCGCGGGCGCGTTACCGTCGTCCGAGGAGGAGCCCCGCGGCCGGCCGCGCGGCTGGTACTTCATCTGCACCTTGCGGTTGATGCCCGAGAAGTGTCCGTACCTGAAACCCCACCACCAGCCATCATTTTTTGTCTTTCTACATTCTTTATATTAGCTTGATTTGTATGTATCAATGAATGTAATGGAATCTTTGAATTACATTTTCATCAACTTCATAATGTCCAAATCGTTTAAATTTGCAAACATATAGAGAACCGATGACAATAAAATAATTTCTTTTTGAAATTATGCTTGCCATACCTAGGAATCGAACCGGCTAAAATTCGAAAAAACAACACTCAGTCTCTTACAAAGATGTTAAATCAAATGAAAGGAAAACCATGAAAGACATACAAAAATACATACAAAACAAATAAATAAAAAACAATAATGAGTTACATTTCCAAGACACTCTTGAGTTGCTCCAGCTTGCCCTGCTTCTCCTCGATCTCGGGGTCGGCGTGCCGCGTGTGTATGTCGGCGAGCAGCGCCCGCGCGATGTCCAGTATCTCTTGCAACTGCTTCGGCTTCTTCAGTTTTACGTGGCCGCGTTTGAAGCCGTCGTACTTTTCAAATATTTCAAAAAACCTGCACGTAAAATACGAAAATATCATAATATATTTTTAAGTAAATTATGTGAAAAAATGTGCTTACATTTTATTCTACAAAATAAATAAATATTTCTCAAAATAATAACATACTTATATGAGAAATATTAACAATTATGAACTTATATCTAACACAAGTAGGGAGCCAGTCACCTCGGATGGCGGACCTCCACCTTCATCTTCTGCTTGGGCGTCCTGTCCCCGTGGCGGATGACGGCCACGACGCAGCGCAGCTCCATCATCTTGCCGAAGGTGGTGGGCACGATGGGCGGGTCGTCCAGCTGGAAGGGCACCGACCACGGGATGTGCAGCGTGGGCGCCAGCTCGCGCAGGATCATGTTCCCGAGGATCTTGGCGCAGTCGTCGTAGTACTTGTTCGAGTTCTTCACGAACGAGAAGCCGTTCACGTCGCACACGAACGATTTGCCGTTCGCTCTGCAAATTAAGGAAACAATTTTAAGGTATCTGTAATTGGATTGCAACTTGACATTGTTTACATCATTGTATTCAGAAAGAAATATCTATATCACATATTAGTTATTCGTTAATTGGAACGTTGATACCATTCATAAATAATTTAAAAACATAACTTATATAAAAGACGTAGCTAAGCAATGCCTGAGAGTATATTTAAATCCCTATGAGATTAAATAAAAAACTTGCAGTTCACTTTGCCCGTGCGATATTCAGTCTAGCCGTGGCATTTACCAAGGTGTCAAATATGTGTTAATCTAGGTTATGAAAGATCAATGTCGCAATTTTTCATCCAAATCAATCCAGCCATTTTTGCGTGAAAAAATAACAAACATGTAAACTTACAAATGTAGATACTTATCAATAGGATAATATGTTTTATTATGCATACAAATTGTATGAAGGTATGTATATATTTTGACAAAATATTAAAGCTATGTCACTTGATTAGCAAATTAACTATTATGTTGCGATCATGCCTGGTATGCCAGCTATAATGCAATGCAAGATCATAACAAAATAAGCAAAAATAAGGCGAAAACATAGGGTGTAAATTTTGGGTAACAACGTATGTTGCTTTATATTATGTAGGGGAGCTGGTAGTACATGTCTTGTCTTTCCCTCACTACTACCGCTGATAATTAGTTTATAACAGGTACGCATACTTTCGGAAAATTAGAGGTGCGTACGAGAATTAACCTCGGAGCCACTCGCAAACTCAATCACTACGCTATCACTGGTCTTATCACTATTCTTAAATTAGCACATACAAACATTACAAATCTGCTATATAATATTGTGTTGATACATTACTTCACAGCCGATTATGGCGAATGGAATCAGATAAGTGTATCATATCAGGTAAAAAGCATAAGTACCGATGTTATGTAATAGTATAAAAATAGATTTGCTAAGAATAAATAACATAAAATCTCACGTAACTTGATATTAAAAGGTCATGGTTCAATGGCGTAGGTTTTACTTATTTGCAATCGTACAATATATACTTATGTATATATGTAAAATTTTTGCTCTGCGTTAATCTCATAAGAACTCGAAAATGGCTAGAGATTTGAAAAAAAAATTGTTTGGTTTAGGAAAAATGAAAATCAGGAAAAACCTAAATTAGGAATTAAAAAATTAGGAATATATGACAAATAAAATAGATCAAAATAGTAATTTTAAATGGGAAGTGCCACTTTGTATGAAAGTTATCCAAAATGACACCAACATAGATGGCGTCCATGTCAGATTTTACGTTTGACAGCTGCATCACAAATCAAATTTAGGTAGTTCGAAGTTCGCTTGGTCATCTAGTCAAAGCTAAATTAATAAAGTCAGAGATACAAAATCTAAATTATATTATGAATTAAAATTACGAAAAGGTAGCGGTGATCGATTCCGATAAAACACAGATTTAATTCCAGCACTTCAGATAATGCGCGATAAAGTGACAGATATACTTATAATATGAAAGGGTACTTAAGACTATTGTTTAGTGTATTGTTAACAACTCGTATAAAGTGATTTTAACAGACAATTACAGACAGACACGTTTTGAGTATGACAAATCAATATTCAAGTACCTACCCATGACGACCCGTGTGGTGTAGTGGTTACCATGCCGGTCCATCGTTCGAAGGGTCCTGGGTTCGATTCCCGGCGGGGCAGAGGTTTAAATGATGAATTTAGATTTCTGTTCTCGGTCTG